>JBAIZL010000001.1:185696840-185739340 GCA_036971475.1 Prosapia bicincta
TAGAAGTACAAACTGGGTTTAAAGCGAAATATAAACTGTGGACTGTAGCATTTAACGTTCTCCGAAATTCATTAATAAGGGCCAGCTTTCGAGTTAACCTCTAATGTAGGTCTCTAGTGTTAGTAGTAAATGCATATTATAATATTAGTGTGATTTGTTAGTATTTACGTTTTCAAAATCAATTTAGAAAACTAAATTACCTCTTCAGGATTTCAAAAAAGGTGTATTAAAATCTATAATTTATTAATCTTTCAAAACCAAATGAAACCACTATATTTATTTATCACTTGTATTTCATCACCTCGAACTAGTTGCAATTTTTACACTAAGAACTAGTGTTTACACAGTTTTTGGGTCGCAGCTATTTTGTATAGAAGTAACGTATACACTCTCCTGGTTACTTTAATTCTCACTGCGTATATTTACATCGGAATATTTTACTACTGGAACTATTTTGAATTCATCTAAAGAAGGGATTTCCTCCATTTTCTACTAAGTGGATTTACTATAACTTCAAAGTAACTTTTAGAAAGTGATGACATAGACACACAAGTTGTCCCTTTACATTAATACTTTTAAAATAACCGTAACAGAGCTATAGAGGCATGATTAAAATCTTGGCAAACGTGTTAATAACTACAAACAACTGCTTAAATGGATTAGCTTCGTCTAACGGTCAGGGAATAATATTGTCCTTTGTTACTTCTATCTAATTCCATCTACCTTCCTTTATCCTGTTCCTTACGGTTTTGTAAAAGCCGAAATCATAAATAAGACTATCCTATCCTATCTGAGCCCAATCATCAGCAATGAATGACTCTTTCCTTACCCACTATTATTTTTCATATGCACCATATTTACTATTATAAAATTTTTTTTCCATTCATTACTGCCTTTCAAAATTAAACCATATGATCCTACTACATAAAGTCTGGTCTATCTCACACAAACAGACTCTGTTCCATCACTAACCAGGCCGCCAAATTGCATTCTGTGTCATAGGACTACGACTACCCAACAGGTCGGTCATTATTTCGTTTATTATCACTTCTTTATCGTTCGTTCAGCATATTTTTTTGATACCACATTTTACAAAAGGATGGATACTCAACTACTACATTAATTTACATTGAAACTATTTTCATACGTAAATCAAGCAGTAACTAATGAAAATGAGCAGAAACGACACAGTTCATCAAACTAATTAGGTACGACATAAAGACGTTACCAGTGGCGAAATCTCACGGCTAGTTTTGGAAATTTTCAAGGCAGACCGCGAGGGGTCATATCTTCCGGAATTCCCCGACATGAAGCTAAATTGTAGGTTTAGTCTTCAAAGTGTCCATATAAAATGATATTCCAGATGAAATGATCCAGGGAGTTATATATTAAATTTTCCAAGTAACAAAAGACCATATTTGATAATGTATTCAATTTAAAATGCACTTAGGTGTTATAATTTGTTTAATATTATTATAAAAATCCTATTACATTATTTACTAGCTAGTTGAATATATTTTGTTCTAGTGGCCATAAGATATATACTTAGTAAGTGTGTATGTGTGTGTGTGTGTGTGTGTTTGTGTGTGTGTGTGTGTGTGTGTGTATGTATGTGTGTGTGTGTGTGTGTGTGTGTGTGTGTGTGTGTGTGTGTGTGTGTGTGTGTGTGTGTGTGTGTGTGTGTGTGTGTGTGTGTGTGTGTGTGTGTGTGTGTGTGTGTGTGTGTGTGTTATAACAGTCTGTCTGGTTTGTAGTAAATAAAATTTATTTCAGAAAATCAATCAATAACCTAATACTATGCATTTTCATTTGTTCCAGATTTTACTGATCCAAATTTTACGGTTTTTTTAAAATATTTATGTTACATTAGTCAGCCTTGTTTATAGTAAATGGAATTTATTTAGGGAAATTAATCAATAACCTTATATTATGAATTTTCATTTGTCTCTGGCCTTACTAAATCCTAACTCAACATGAAATAGTGTTTTGAAGACGACGAAGCATTGAGAGCTATACAAAAAAAAAACATTATAATAATCTTGCAGTATACATTATCTTGTGATATTTTAATTAGTCAACCCAAAGGCCGACAATCTTTGACCCCTCTAAATATATCTATAAAATGTGTCTCCATTCGCTATAAATTCTTTACGAGTCCCGCTTCTCCAATCGTGTGTACCTATAAATTGGGATTATCTTCAAATTAATTATCTGTGTTGACAGAAACAATGATAAAGTGAAAACGAAAGCTGATGAATCGTGTCCATATTGCTCGTCAAAATCTAATGGATCATATTGCCAGTCTAAATGGAGAATGACTGACAAAAACGCCTACTTCACGCTCTAAAGTTTTCGGGTTTTTAGAGAGAAAAGGGGTATTATCTTTTATATTATAAAACGCACACACACATACATACACACACAGATACACACAGACAAACATTTATAAATGTTATATAATCAGATACTGATTTTTTTATACTATGTTTCGTGGTAATTTATAATATGTTTTGTGGTACGATTTTTTTGGGGGGGAGGAAGACTCAAGTGTTGGGAGACATTTAGAAAATCATAGTTTACATGGTTTTTAGTTTACATCACATTTTTAGTTTACATACATTATCCTAATAGTTCCAATGAAAAGTGTGTGCCATACGTTTACTGAAAATGATAATTACATCACGATTTGCTAAAATAAATCACTTATAACAAAACTAGTAATACATATACACTACACTACATATTTAAACATACTCTTGAATATGTTTTCCATTAATGCTATCAAAGTTACAAATAAAATCAGTTTTCTAGTATATTAACTTATCAGTGCCCATTCGTCAAGTTTGTTATTCACCACAAACCACTCTGACTAAAGGCGTGTGCTTCTTGCATACTGCGTTGCCGTATTCATTTTAACGGATCTGGATGAATCGTATTTACTTACAGGAGAGTATCTCCAGCGAATCTTCTCATCGGCAGGTCTCACTGAACGAGTAGTCCATTTAATTTCAGTTTTTATTTTTATCTTCTCTTTCAAGGGTATTGGTACACTGTAGATTTGTGCTCGTTTCAATAGATGAGGAGCTATTGTTTCACTAGTTTAGTAGTAGTGGTTAGGTTCGTCTAATTAATATGTTGTCAGTGTTTGAGTGGAAGCATTTTTGGGCATTACTGATACCTATTCTCAAAACACAGTTAAAGGTCAACATATACATTAATAGACAAGGATTGGATGCAGTATTTCCTCTGTTTCCACATATATATCATGACCGTCTTCTACCAAAACAGAATAGTGGTTGTTAAAATGTTCACTGGAAGCATGCGTTTGTCTTATTGTGCCTTGTAAATCACTAATATTTTCTTTATCACTTCCAGCAAGCTACGGCAAAATCTAAAAATATTTCCATAACGTCGTTAATAAATAACAATGAATAGAATTACATTTAAGTATATTACTGTAACATTATTACAATAAAACAAAACACAAAATGTGAATATTACAACCGTACGAAACACTATATACCAACAAAAGCAGTGATTTACTAGAATAGGTCAAAACAATTTCTGAAAAAAAAACTAGAATGAATCTATCGTTAGTAGTAACGCAGCTAGATCTGAGATAAACACTCCCTCCCATGCCGACTGTGGGAATTCCAACTTTCACAATAATATTTCTGTCCACTCAGATGAACAACCAAGGAGGGTGAGTAGAATTACAAAATTCTAACCTCAAACCTAAGGGTTTTATCTTAAAAAAATACTAAGATTGTTAGATTTAACCTAACAGCGGCACCGATTGAAGCGGGTTAAAATTGAATTTGGTAATTTATAAATAGTAAATACAAAAATGTTCATATGAAAATATGATTTAGTTCCCACATGCTAAATTTTAAATTAAAATTAGATATTTAATTTCCTCCCTTTTTAGGAACTGTGTCATAAAAACTCACTACATTTATAATTTAAAGTATTTTCATAAAACGTATTTGGATCAAAGGTCTTATACACATTTTTAACAATATACGACATCTAGACATATCCATACTATTTACATTTAGACATTGTGTTTATTTATTTTACAAACACTGTAATTACGAATTTTTATAACTTTCACTGTATTGTTATTATTTAAAAAAACGTTCTGTGCATGTTTAGAGTGTATTACCTGAACTTGAAAAGATAATTCCAAAGTGCCTTACAAAAATGAAATTATTTCAAACTATTTAAATGACATGGAAGTGTTATACATAATATTTTACAAAAAAAGAAACACTTATCAAAATGTTATTCGATAATAGGTTTTTTGTTGTTCCAGACCGGTTTTCAGTCCGATTTAAAAGTTACACTACACCCCAACTAGGTATAATACGTTTTTTGGTAAAACATTTATGTATTTCAGGAAAGGATTGTTTAAAAGAAATTCAGAACAAGACTACTCTACAGTCACCGTGTATTTTCAAAGAATATTTTATTTATCATATAGATATTCAGAAATACTCCCTTTTTTTATGAGTTCTTTACTTTCTATTATTTCTCCAAAAGATACTATATGCGTTAATTTTACGTTTATTGAATGATACAGATAGTGTAACACCGTTTCAACCAAATTTGTCTTCGGACTTGCACTTGTGTGGGCTGTTTTTAGTATAGTTCGATAGTTGATGACTTACTGACAACCTTGGCCTAGTAAAATATTCTCATTATTTTCTGCAAATGTTCCAAAACGAATAAGGTATCATGAATTCCCATGGGAAATGTTATTGATTATTATGAATTATAGGTGATTTTATCAGCTAGTTAAATAAATATGAATTCGAAAAGGAAGCTAACAAATTAGGAGTTAGGGTAAATTCTGTGTCAATATTTTAAAGGATAATTTGGACAAACATGTCTGCCTTTTTGGCATTCAAGACATACCGGTTTTGTGAGAGCTTCAAGTAATTTTTGTTTACAATATGAAAATGAAAGAGTTGTTATTGTATCTCTACTCGAGGTATTTAGAGAACGTTTTATTTTATTTTTCTGTAAGATACGATGAACAATTCAAGAAGATGAATAGCGTAAGGAATCGTACAAGCTTGTTTACAGATACGGTTAACTCTGAAACCAATGACTTGAAAGCAAGCAATCTCGTGAAAGTGATTTGTAGTGGCATTAGACTGATGGTGTCTAACGTATATTGGACACATATTTTGTCGAGCTCTAAAGTATTTGTGTTCATCGATTCAATCTACTTTTACTGCTCACCTCTATCTCCATATATCTCAATGCTCCGTCTATCTCTCTTATACTTATAGTTCTATGAGTAACAAAGTTAAATAAATTAAAATGAAAATAAAATGTATTGAAAGTAATGCTTTGAACTATAGTGTAATGCGATGTTGCGTTGTGAAAAATATTTGTATCATTTTTAACCATTAGGAAAAATGCACCACTTATTTAAATGCATCCAAACGTTCTCTCTTACTTGAAGTTGTTGTGATTGAATAATAACAACAGAAGAACAAATTTATTTACTTTGCTTCCAATATTTTGAGACAAGCTTATGTAGTGGTGCAAACATTATAATATTTAAAAAGGAAGACTTGGTTTCAAAGCTTTGGTAAAGGTAACAATTTAATTTTGTAGGAGTTGAGTTTTTATCTTGAAGAAGGATTGCCTCCCCTTCTTTAAAAGAGATCATTACATTGCTATCTACCATTGTTTGTCTTCTGCACCTGCGTTGAAAATATCACATCTACTGATTAAATATAACAGTTCCTTATCATAATCTATTTCTATATGTATAGTTTGTAATTAATCCTCACGAATATGATTGGTAAAAACTAATCATTATGAAGTTGGCTACACTTAATTCATATACAAAGAATAATTGTTATTTTTATTTCAAAGATGAAAGGGTGCATGCATTTTATCGGCAAAAGAGTGGCTACATAATTGTAGTCGTGTTGTAATTATCACCCCAACCTTCAAAACATCTTGAAATTTTCGAATATATATACGCGTGTATCAATATTCTGTAAGTTTAACAATCTTTTTTAAAATGACTTATTTTATAGCAAATGAAAAGTAATATTTATACTGCATATCAGACCCTTCCCCATAAAACTGAAATAGCTCAATAATTCATTTTTTTATTGCATTATTACTTAACAAAAAATGTTAAGGTCGGATGTAGTATAATACAGGTTTTAAAAAATGTGTTAGAAATTTGAATAGGGAGAGTGAAAAATAATTGATGAAAATGGAGAATAAAAATAAGATAATACTGTGACATTTGGTCTCCTAACTCTTTGAAACTGTGACTACACCTCTTATAGTACATTTTGTATCAATGATTTAAAATTATGAAAATTCTGTTTAAAGTCAAAGGAAAATTTTATTTTCCATTCTTAGTCTGAAAGGTTTAACATAATAATCTACAACCGTAGCCCGGGTCGCTCTCAAGGAGTAATTTGTTTGAATCTAGTTATTAGATTCTATTTTTAAAATAGCTAGAAAATGTAGCTGTAAAGATATTTTCTTAATATTTATTTTTATATAGGTTTCAAAAAACCTAATTAGTCAGTTAAATCATGCGAACGGGTATAATTTTCTATCCATCTTCTGTAGGCAAAAAAAATACGCCGAGATTAAAATCAAGTAATGTAATGTGTTTATGAGAAAAATAAATTGTAGTTTTATAAGGAATCCTTTTAAAACAATTATTGAAGAGAAATGAGTGATCCATATCTCTGGTAATAATTTCGGCTGAACATATTTCTACTTTTTAATTATTACACTCTGTAAAAACCTGTTCTTTTACTATATTGTCGATTTCAGTTCTAATTTAGGTTTTATAAATTTTGAATCGCTAAATGTCAAATACGAACAACGAAATATATTTGTATTGCCTTAAAACCAATTACTATAAAACAATTTTCTTGCGTATTATTAGGCGCGGTTGGGTGTTTAGATATATAACAATATTTACAAAATATATTAGTAAGATATATTATATACACTTACTACTATAAAGGAACAGATGACAACCTGCATAAATACTATTACAAGGAATGTGAAAAACAATTTGAAACAATTATTAAATTTCTTTTTTACAAGATGATAATAATACACCAGGCTCGGAATCGTTGAGCATCGTTGATCTCGGTAACACAGGTAATTTGTCATTTTGATTTTTGAAAATTAATTTAGCGGACAGTAGAGTCTCACTCTCTCCAAATATTAATATCTAACATTTTAAAACATGTCAAAAGTAACAACCTCTTTCCACTCACTGTGTACTATTAAGAAAACGAAGGATTGAATTAAATTTTACCACGGCCGTCTATTGTGAAAAAAGAAAATCATAAACTTAAGTACATCTTTGGAAGTACATTGTTTATGAATTTATAATTCAACGTGAAAATATTTCAGGGAAATTGGTTGAACGATTTTCTCGTTTCATAGGTTCAATAGATTATATATAGATAAATTTAGACTTAAATAAGAATATTGAATTTTATTTTCTTATTATTGTAAAAATGCATTACAATTTACTAGAGAATTGTGATATAAATATTCAGCGAGAAACTTTAGCTTAATAAAAACCTATAATGTGTAGTAAACTTCAATATTCTTGTGGTATTAGTGTGAATATATTTATTTTTATTTATTTATTTATTGCCATTCCCATCCTACAATGATTGTGAGAATGTCTTATATATATATATATATATATATATATATATATATATATATATGTGTGTGTGTGTGTGTGTGTGTGTGTGTGTGTATTTGTGTGTGTGTGTGTGAGTGTGAGTGTGTGTGTGTGTGTGTATGTGTTTGTTTTAACGCAACACTATTCTCTAGAAAATCAGGAACTTTCATTTTGTAAAATTATATAGATTGCAGAATAGGCTAGTAATTGTCTAACTTAAGAAGAATAATGAATTTCGTACGTGTCAGTAAAAACAAAAGAAACAGTATTGAACGAAATATGTCACACAGGCAGCTCTATTCCTACATCAATATCCCATACAATATCAAACTTATGCATTACAGTCTTATGCAATAAAATGTTTTTTTCATCTGATTGTAATGTAGCTGAAAAAAACTTTTATTTTTCGCCCAATAAATTTCACTGAGTTTGCCTAACGCTTTCTTTATACTTCCTACATGCACGATTTAAATGAACTGAAATACATATTCATCACTAAACGTACTCTACACATTAGATTTAAGTGCACAGTTTAAGTAACGAAGATTCAGGAGTGAAATGAAACATAATAATTTTACAACTACCATTTTGGAAGAATAAGCAAAAAATATTAATGGAAATCGAGGAAATTAACGATACAGACAAATATACTGCTCAACAGTTTATATTGGAGTATCAAAAAAGCTATTTAAAAACAACTGGTTATACACATGTCTCTAAAGTATCTATTATCTATTCCTACAGCTATATAAATACATTTTAATACTTCAAACACAATATGATTGATAAGGTCAAACTCAAACGATGCAATATAGGCATGTAAAATGATTTTAAGTTTTATATAATGATAAAGCTCATTTTATGGAAGTTTTGGGCACTCGATATCACCTCGCAATTAAAGACAAGGCTATAAGAAACCCCGGAAACACTTTCCTAAGAAGTGTCAGTTACTAACTAATTGTTTGAGCAGGAGCATCATCATCTTGAAAATACACAGTGTCTGAGTTTTTTCAATTAAAGTCTTGCCTAACCTAGTTTGGGGAATATTTTGTAGCAAATAAATCTAGATCACTCTAATCGAAAGAGTAGATAGTTATATATATTTATATATATATATATATATATATTTATATATATATATATATATATATATATATATATAAATCACACTTTTTACACAGCAAAAGTGTAATTTGTAATATACAACCAGCTCGTCATGAAAAGCAAAAAGATTTCGATATAGATTTATATATATAAATTAATTTTAATTGTTTATATTCCTGATGATGTTGGTACTGTTAGCCAACGAAAAGCTTTGAATTGTAAATTCAAATATAATTCTTGTATTTGTATTATGACTTTTGTTCTTTATTAATACACAAGGAAACATATTGCGATATTTATATATATATATATATATATATATATATATATATATATATATATATAGTACGAATTTAAAAAATCAAAGTTAATTATTGACGCACTTTGCTGTAACATTCGTTCTATCAGGTGACAGTTGCTTTGTTAACTGTATCTGAAATTTTGTAAGACAACTTTACCTTTAAGGTAGAGATATGAATTATATAAAGAAAAAAAATAATTATGGGATGGTATTGACGTAACAATGTCTTCGATTCCAAGGCATTCATGATTTAATTCATAATGGATTCATATCAGTAGCTCGGTGGAGAACTAGGCGAACATTTGTCTTAGACAAACGTTGGTTTCTCATGTTTCTTTTTGGAATCCCAAGAGTACTGCTCAAATGAAGCTTAGCAATGCACACCTTTGTATGAATATATTCATCTTTTTCTGGATCGGTTACAATTTGATTTCATCTAGTGGATTTCCTTTTCATTGTATAAATAGTTTATCAGTTAGTAAGTCATGTTAGTTTGAACGTGTTAGTTTCAAACCGGCTGGAAATAGAAAGAGAAACACATTGAGTTTTTCTAACAGTTTATAAACATCCCTACAAGAGAGTACGAATTTTCCATGACCAGGTCTTTACCGACCCAGTAAATGACATTTTAAGTTTCGAGAGAAGGAATGGGGAGTTTTGCTCCGCACGTATCATGTTTTGTTAAGAAAATGTCTTTCCAGTGGTCTGAAGTTATTTTCCGGCTTGTTACTCCACTTCCTACATTCTAGGAAACAGCCCAATCATTTTTTTTAAATTTGATTTCTAGTAGCTTCAGTTATAAATTAATCTCTGGAAAATTGCAGAGGTTTTGTCTCCAAGCGTCCTCTCCTGTAAGCTATTTGTGCGGAGTTCCTCGTGCAAGGCTAATTAATTGACTAAGGACTTTGTGGAGTTTAACTATTACTTTTTATGTGGTTATTATTATTGGTCTATTGTTGTATGACTTTTTAGTATCAATGTTTCACAACTTAATGATTTTCCATTAAAAGAGAAGATAATTCGTAAATACCATGTGGTGTCGAAAAAGAGGAAATTCAATAAATTCTTTCTACCGGAAACTTCTAATGAAAACTAATGTCTTTGCCAGATGATAAACCTGATTAAAAGGTTGTTGATATTTTAAATGAACAAGTGAAGTAAAGATAGGAGAATCTAAAAATGTAGAAAATTACCAATGTGTTGAAATTTTGTCAGATTTTGACGTTATATAGAAAATCTTACTAAAACCCAGACCGGAAGCTGTTATAGTGCAGTTTTACAATAGAAAAATACATTTTTTTTGGTAAAAACCGAAAGATGCTTTGATATACTGAACTACGATGGAAAGAGAGGGCTGCCAGGTAGACTAATTCTCTGGAACGTGGGCCATGTTCACGCTACACTAGTGGTGACTAGTGAGCTTATAAATGAATAATTATGAATTTATCTCCCGGGAGAATAAATCTTCCCTTTAAAACTCTATGCGCTTCCTCGAAAGTTAAAAACTATTAAAAGGCATGTACGGTATTAAATATTTGGCTTTTAAAAAACGTTATGCCGCACTCTGTTAATTTGGTGCCTCAAGGCTTATTGGTAAAGTCATGGTGAACAATCACAAACATATTCTGGCTGAAATCTGAATTTACTTACTAGAAGGAAGTTCAGAGCCAAGTCCATATTTTATAAATTAAAAAATAGTAATGATATATCAATGTTAAGCTATTATTTACATTTTACTCCAAAGGGAATTTAAATCAAGTTAACAATATCAAGACAAATTAACATATGTCAGTCATAGTTTATTAAGACAACAGTGTCTAGTTGGTGTTATTCTTGAATTTTAGATTGAAAGGTTTGTCTATTTATTGTAAAGTAATTATATTTGTATAGACAAGTGACTGTAATTAATTGTCTTCAATTAATTTATCATTTTGAAAAACCGAGATAAATGTAGTTGAAATGATCATATCGTAATTATTTAAAATTTTATTTTTTTAGTGCTAGTTGAACGTAGTTCACCTTCGATTGGACCATTAATATGAAGATATTTTCGAAGATATATATATATATATATATATATATATATATATATATATATATATATATTAATACAAAAGATTGAAATTTTGTAATATGAAATACTAAATATTTTGCAATGAGCGAGACGTAGACTTCTTATAGGTAGCAAAGTTGTCTACGGGGAAACAGTGTTTAAAGAGCTGCATAGCCATAAATACCCAGTTGACAAATTTGACAAAGCCTGAGTTTTACCTCTAGCACGCTCAGCACGGCTCGAGTACCGGCCCCCTCTATGTTCCCTTACAAGGCACTGACGGCATGCCGATGTGCTCCCCGATATCCTTCTGAGAGGCGGGAGCGCACCGGCACGCTCACTCCCAGTCTAATTGAAACTTCTCTAGTGTCGATACGTGTTTGTATAAAGGTTTGATTTTTACGTCAGTGTTTCAGAAGAATTGGCAGAACACTGTGTCTGAGTTGTTTTTAAATCCGACCATCCCAAGGTAACTTTTAATGCTTCAACTTAAACAATGCTTCAGGGAGTTTTATGAACAGATTTAATTTGGTTTAACTTTCATATTTTAATGTTTTTTTTTTTTTAGTTTGAACAACCTAACGCTGTAAACTATCCGGTAAAAACATTGACTGCGGTCGCTGTTCAATGTCATTTCTTGTTTACGTCCCTATTTTTTTCTTGATGTTTTTATAGTCTAATGGGCCAAAACATACTTTTTCAGAGTAGTTACATATATTTTCTCTCATCAAATTCTCTAAATTGTTCTACATCATTTTCTCTCGTCAAATTGTCACATTTCAATATTAAAAGTTCAATATGCCAATAAATATTGGGTTTCAAATGGACCCAGATTCATTTATATTTAGATATTTATACGTCATTTCAGGATAATATCTTCTGCTCTCGTCTAGGTATTTTTTTATTTATATCTGGTCTGTGTAACATTAGGTACTATGTTTTATTTAAATATTTCTTAATTATTCAGTCACTAAATTTATTAAGCTCTGTTTATACAACTTTTCTTATTGAATGATCTTAATAAGACGAATACAGTTAGATCGTAATCCATATAGGCCCTACATATTAAGAAAAACTATAGAACGGTTAAAATATTTTGGCAAATTTGGATATAAATATAAAATGAATATAAAACTATTCTCGAGAAGATGAAATTATCAGGCCGAAAATTCATGATTACATCTTACATTTAATAGAATTTCATCATCAACGATCCATTCTACCTGATTACCATCAGTAATTGGGGTAATTGTTTTTAATAACTGGTAGATATATAAACCACATAGTTTATTAACAGATATGTTTAAAGTTTGTAACAATATTTGAAAAACAAATATTCTAAAAGTTATCGCTTACACTCGTTTCCCCTCTCCCACTGAATTGATATGTTGGGAGCAAAAGATCAAAGGAATAAATTGGCTTCTTTTCGGTAGGAAATTAGAATGCTTCACATTTTTCTCGTTTGCCTCAACGTGGTTCTTTGACAATTACTTGTCCTAAAGTTCTAGAAAGGTTGAATAAGAGTTGTGATTAATATCCTTTTAGAACGACGTACACAGAAGTTCAACTTAGCAATGGAAATATATTCTAATTATAATGTTTAAAATATACATCATAATGAAGCCAGAACCATAGGGAAAATCAGTTTTTCAGTATAATTCATAAGTTCATTCTTTTGTATAAAAGGATTTTTAAGCTTTTGTAATGATTTTGTATCCAAGTTTAAGCTTGGATTACCTGGTTTATTTCTAAAACGGTGATTTATATAGCATTTTGCTCTCTATTAATATCTATCAGATTCACTCATTTTAGTATTTATATATCAAAGCTCTCATATTAGTAAGCTAATCACAACTAGAATAATTTATTCACAGCCTCGTGTGAATATGATACTGCACTCATTTATTAGGTTAACAAACTAAACAAAACAGTATTATTTGAGCAGTAAATACAGTATATATTATGCGTAAAATGTTACTTTTTAATTTACAAGTGATGTATGTGATGGTAAATTGATATCATATTATAAGTACATAAAAGAACCGGAAGAAATTTGAATTCTGTAGGCTATAAAATTACCTATGTTTATTATATTGATGTTTTAATAATTTGTGTATTTAGAGCTCCCTCCAAAAACCTCCTTAGTGGCCCTTACACTCATATAAGATTACTAATTACATATTAGTTTCAAAAGTTCTTCATTTAACACTGTGTCCAAATCCTCGCACTTTGCTGAGTGTGCGAGAATTAAAAGCAATTCTATTCCATTTTCTAACAGAATGAAAACGGAATTTATTTTTACTCGAAGGTTCTTATATGTTCGACTTTAGTAACTGAAAGTAATTAAAAGAATTAATGATATTGTCTCTGTATAAATAGACTCAGAAAGAGTCCAATTCAACCTAGTGTTTTATTAAACAGCATTTATTTATCAAAGCATTGGTTATTCCATTAAGAAAGATCCTTTGGTAGCTATTTGTTTTTACAAAATTGAATACTGTACATCAAACGTCACATTTAATATCATCCAACTCGACACCGCCCTTCCTGACACTCTTTCATCATAGTAGGGGAGAGAGTCAGACTTAGTGTTACACTAGACATGAAAGTCATACGTTTTGAAATAAAAACTAGTTTAAGCCATCCGAAATGTACAGGCAATTTGGCAACATGTTGTACAGAGCTGCGCTCGGTTATTTCAACTGATGTCGGTGTTTTACTATCATACATTTAAAATTCTAACCCTAAACTATCTCTATATTCTTTCTTATATCTCAGATACGTATGAGTGTTAGTACTACAGTCACATACTAACCACTATGTTACCTTTGCTGGAAACGTTTTATAGGTAAGGCGCAATGATTAGGTCCCTCACAATTAAAGAAACAATTGTTAGAATGCATACTGACGACTTATAGTCATCACACTATACTGGCAAGCAAGAGGTATATTCTTGCTTTATTATTTATAGTTGGAAAACTACCTTCACATTACCTATGGATTGTGATCACCTGTTAAACATTTGTGTGCTATGCAAAGTATAAATCGGTGAAAAGGGTTCCATCGTGGAAAATATTTAATAAAATGAAATGTACCAAATAATCGCTATCATGAATTTCTCGAGGATATAAATTAAACTCAATCTTCTTATTTCCTTTATTTATACAGCCTTATATTCATGGAAACAAATCTACATAACTAGTTTAATAATGGAGCTATGATTTTATTTAAATAATGTGTCTGATTACATGATTATCTGTTAGTAATATTTGTAGCCAAACAGGAAGAATGTTTATTAAGTATATATGGATTTACTTGCGCGAATTCCTGCGCCACCATGTATTTTATCATCCTGCACCCACAATCTTACCGAAGTACGTTCATACAATATGTTTTGTAGTAGAGGAATACATGAATATATTGTACTACGCGAAGCAAATAAATTATGTTTCTTCTTATAGATTACTTTCATTTTGTTTAAAATTATATACATTTAAATTACCCTATTGTTTAACAAATATTTAAATAATTAGTTATTTAAACTATAGTTGGTTATTTAATTTATCCTAACCATTCGTATTACAAGCCACCTCTGAAAATAATGCGTTAATCATTGTGCTTTCATATAATCTTAGAGAGTATAGAAGGTCTTCAGGATATGTACGCCTGTATAACGATGATTGATCGTTCAATATTTCAGCTTTAGTTCATTCATCTACTTTAGTTACTGCAGGTATTTATTTATTATTTCGTTTTAATTTAATAATTATTAATTTTTGATTAATTGATTTGTTTGTTAGTTTAGGCTTATTAACTATGATTATATCTAGATTGGGAGCTATGACATTTATAAAAGTTTTCAAAAATTAGCGCAAAACAAATCTCAAACGAAAACTACAACAATAGATATTTTTAATACAGATGCATTATTTGGTTACATTATTGATTACAATAATAATAAATATATTTGTAATTGCAGGTAAAATAATGACCCACAATGACACTTCACACGTAAACTGATATTAATGATATAATTTCCTTAGTAGACAGTCTTTAATCTTTATAAGGTGACCAACGCCAGTTTGTATTACTTAAATGTATCATTTTGATTGAATATGTCCTGTCTCGCGTTTTACTAAAATAAGTGTGCACAAAATGAAACCACACTGACACCAACATTGATGTGTAAGTAGCAAAAAAACAAACATTGATTGGTAACTTGTCCAGCTATCAGCACTTGTTACTCATTGCTGGACGCCAAGTCACTGTTGATTAGTGATCAGTATTCATTTTATTTTTACTCTTTTCTTTCGAATCTAATTAGTTTAAAATTCCAGTTCAGTGCACTTTCACGAAAGTATTTTTTTTTTGTTTTACTTCAAACACAAACATTTCATCGTTATAACATCGTTCCGTTATATCGACTTAAGAAAGTATATTCACGAAGTATTTACGCTCATATACAACATATTATAATAAAGTATATTAGTACTAGGGTAATTCATAGAGTAAGGTTCCCTATTCTACTGAGAAAGAGTGCAACGTGCTAGAATAAATATAGTAACACTGTCTTACTAATCAACTCCCCTCTCTCTTTCCCTACCACTCCAGCCTCCCTAAATCGCTCAGTGCCAGGCTAGCAGCCATCGAAATTCGAGCTCTTCATTGCTGTTACCGCCAGATGCGAAATTCGTACTTTGATACGCTTTTTTAAAATACAAAACTTATTTTACCTATTGTCATTTACCGTCAGTTAATTGAAGCTTATGGTGAAAAGTGTATATCTTGTCAACATGTTCGCAAAAGGTGTAGAGAATTCAGTAAATTCCGCACTAAAGTTCAAGATGAGGATCAGAGAGCACGGCCTTCAGTTTCAGACGGAATTGTTGATAAAGTTGAAAGAATATTGCTTGAAGATCGGAGGATTGAAATCAACAAACTACTTTGCGTATTCGTAAGACCTCCAAAACCACAATTCATAACATTCTAACGAAACAATTAAGCTAGTTTGTGCACGGAGGGTACCGAAAATGTTTACAGAAAACTACAAACAGCAAAGTGTCGAGTGTGTCCAGTAGAGTTTTCAACAATGTGAAGACAACAAAGCAAAATTCTTTGATTCAATTTTCAACCACCGACACCAAGCAGCGATCACGTTAATGGCGTCCCCCTACTTCGCCGAAGCGGAAGAAGTTTAAACAAACACCGTCTGCTGGGGAAGTCATGGCAACTGTCTTTTGGGACAGGAAGGGCCTGCTTTTAATCGACTTTTTACCTCATGGATAATAGTTAACTCCGACAAATATTGCGACACATTAAGAAAACTGAGACTTGTGATCCAGAACCGCTTCAGAGGAAGATTGTCCAGTGGTGTGAGACTTATCCATGACAACGCTCGACCTCAAGTGTACATCAAACTCAAAAACCGCTGACAGATATTGGATGGACTGTTGTGCCCCAACCCCTACAGTCCGGACCTAGCCCCATGCTATTATTATTCATTCCCAAAATTAAAGGAACACTAGTTTAACCTTCTGTTCCATACCGAATATGAGGTCAAGGAAGAGGTTACTCGATCCCTGAGAGGTTTAGTGACAGAGTTCTATAACGTAGGAATAGAAACGTGTGAGCATCTTTTTTAAAAGTCTCTGTACAGAGCCGATGATTATTTAAAATTATAGAATAAGTTTTAAGCTTTAAAATGATATAATACATTGAAAGCAAAAATAAAGCTTTCTATGTTTAGAATTGATTTTTTTAATAGAACTATTGTTTCAATAAAAGGTTTTATATTGTAAAACGTATCTAAAAATCAATATATAATTTCACTCGTTTTGTGTAGTTTACATTCCTTACAATAAGCCTAACAAATTCAAAGGTACGTGTTTTACTTCAAGTTCGATTGAACTCTTTCATTTACCATTTGCATGTAGGTATTGAATATGATATTGATAAGATAATCCAATACGCCATATCTTAATCCATCCTCTCTTCTAACCCCAATACCCGGCTTGTACATAACCAATCCGTATCATATGATACATAACACGTGTACTAGCAACGGTTAATTAATATTCCTCTGTATCGGGTGGAGTGGGGTGGTACCGATATGTCTATTCATTACTGTATTTACCCTCATTCAATTATGCATTGTTGTCTATGCCATTTTTGACTTTAACAATTAGGTTAATTGTATAGGTTTGGCAATATTGTAATAGATTTGGCATCTGTGTATTGCTTTATCTAGTAGATTCATGTTTGTTAGACAGTTCTCTTATCATTCTTACTATTGTAACTCCTGAAGATGTTGGTAATGTAACCAACGAAAAGCTTTGAGTTTATTGTTCAATAAATTAAATATTCCCGTATTTGTGTATATTATTTGATCTTAAAAATATTCTAACAGGAAAACACATTTGATATTCTATATATATATATATATATATATATATATATATATATATATATATATATATATATATATCAATTCTTTTCATTTGGCTTTTATTCACTTATCACTCACACTATAACGTAGTTAAACCAGAATCTCACTAGGTATATATGCGTATTAACTTTTGAAGAATAATTATGTTTCTTTATTCGCCAGAGTCAACTGAGAATCGATACATATAATTGGTTTATTTCAAGAGATTCTCACTGATAGAAATAATACCCAACTCTATTAGTCGTCATTTTAATTATTCAGATATATCATTTTTTAATTTAAACATACTACGAAAAAACACTATATAATGGCAAGGCATAGTAGTTTGCCATACATTTATACATTCTATGTAGAAAATGTTTATAAAGTAAATACATAAACGTAAACAGTACTTATTTCTATATATATATATATATATATATATATATATATATATATATATATATATATATATATGTATATATATATTTATATATGTATATTATTTTTTAATTATTATCGTATTTTCATTCGACAGTACGTTTTTGTTCTTTTATTGATTGGTTTAAAATATAATTTCTTATTTTTACCGATTTTCTCCCATTTTTATGCGGCAATACTTGTAATAAATAATGAATCATTTTTCAAACACAATAGCGTTTATTCAAAAATAAATGATACCATTTATTGATGGTGCCTGTATTCCTATATTTGATTGCTAGAGTTTTGGTAGCCGCTGTTTTCCGATATTTTTATCTGTTGAGTTTCCTTTTTTTATATCAGCAGACAATTTCGTCTTATATATTGAAATATATTTTTCCAATTTAAATTATTTTCTGTTTTGAGACTTCCTCATTTATAAGTTATCCATCCACATAAATTCTACTAAATAGGTCTACATCATTTTCTATTTAAACTTTTTGTTTAAAACATATTTTACTAAATATAATTATGGTTTTAAATTGTTTGTTTTGTTAAATCTATGAACTAAGTGTTTTTGTATTTTGATAACAATTTTTAAATGGATAGTTTCCACATATGTTACAATTTAGTTAAACTTTTAATTAAAATCGGTTCTTCGAATCTTGCGAAGAAATTTATTAAACGAAGCAAATTAAAACTAAATTTATTCAATGGATAAACACAAAGGTAAATATCTGCCGGAAGCACAGAAAATAATTACACTTGCTGGATCCGTTTGGATTGAATTAAACTTTTAATTCGCAATAGGGTAGCGTTTCAATTTAAACTTGAAGCTCTTACATCTTTCTTTCTACTTCTTGCAAATTATCACCACAGACTTTAACTTGACAATTCCACTTCCTGAAGGGAAATGTTAATGCGTTGCTTTTACATTCTATAGAGGAAGAATAAATTGAAAGAGAGACATGTAAATGTTGAACAAAATGCGTATCGTAATATATTATAAGTATATACATGAATCTAGTATTGTACAGTTATTTATTTATCACGTACTTACTCATTTTATATTTCACAACTATTTAGTGAAACCTACGTCTATAGCATTTTAACTAGTTGTTAAAATTTAAATAACAGTTATGTTTAATCTCAATCCATGTTTGGTATAAAACGTTCATATTTTCTTGAAACACAAAATTTTCTTGATCTACAAAATAAAGGTGTATTTTCAAAATAGGTTTTTATGTCTTCTTCTATTTATCATATAATACAATAACTATCAATAAAGTCCTACTTATTTATGTTATATTTTAATTATATATATTAAAGAAAAATATATAAACTCGTTTTTAAAGACTCGAGAGGAAATAGATTATTCTCTCTTAAACTATTACTGTTGAATTATCCAGTAACACCATAAGTGATTATTCTAAGAATGTCTGATAGTAAAAATAAACAAAAATATTTACTTTCACATAACATTCTTCATACACTTGAATCAAAAACTGCCAGTGAAAAGTTCTTATAGACAACGTAATGTGAGTGAGACCTGCATTTGTATCCCTTTAATATACTAAAAGAGATTTCATAAGTAAAAATATCAGTAACATTTTATAGTATGACCTAAGCATGTCATAAATTAACCATAGTGAAAAATACTACTCTGTATGTGCAAGATACCAATATTGTAATATTCATAGCCAAAATTAATTATCTCTGGAAAACATTTTATAAAATAGAGTAAATTCATAACATACATCAAATAGTTACAGCACATCGTTATGTAAGGATTGTTTTACCTGAAACAATGATAACAATTTCAAAAAGATTAACGAAGATCTGTTGCTTGTGAATGTATAAAGTTATTGGTTATTCCTAGCTGTAAGAGACCGTAAAGAGGTTTAAGGTAAACAATTTCTTTTGATGACGCATTTAGAAATTCTGGTTTGGGCACAGTTTACGACATCACACCCAGTAGGTAGACGTAATGTTCATAAAAATTTTAAAAACATTTTACTTCTAATGCACATTAGAGAATCGATTATATTAATTACCTGATAGAATTGTTGAACAGGCATGTTCAGAACAGTATTAATGTACAAATATAATTTAGGTTCAGGCCCAAAGTTAAGCAATACGGCCCAAAGAAACATTGATATGTAAAAACACATCTTTCTCTCTATTATTATTGCGCGCCTAAAAAATACCAAATTTATAAAATCATGAAACATATATACATATATATATATATATATATATATATATATATATATATATATATATATATATATATATATATATATATGATATTAGGAATACGTGTAATATATATTTCGCTTAAATCAATAATAATCATTTTTGAGTAGGGATTTCGTGAGGTATTAAAGTTGGAATTTTCTAGGTGTAACGCAGATACTGTAAATGAAAAAAATTTATTTAACTAAACATTTACAAATTAAGGACAATCTATATAATATCCTGATTTAAGGTTCTTATAAAATAGTTTATAGATATCCTGATATACGTATCTGTGTTTTAAATGTCAATGAGCTTTTGCTATATACAATGCTATTTATCAGTATCGTAAGTTGCTATTTTTGTTTGTAGGTAACAAAGAGGTTCCATAAGACAATACGTCTATATATATATATATATATGTATATATATATATATATATATATATATATATATATATATATATGTATATGTATATATATATATATATATATATATATATATATATATATATATATATATATTTTAAAAACAACACAGGTTATTCAAATACAAGAATATTTATTATTTTATATCCTTTTATATCCTCTTTATAAACAAGAGGATGGTCTTGCTATGGGCTCGCCATTATCAAATATATTATCTGAAATATTTTTACAACAATTAGATAATAAAATAAATGAAATTATAAAAATATATGATACAACTGGTTATTGGCTTCGCTATGTAGATGATGGAATGTATATATCAAACAATAATAATATAAATTTAACAAATATTTTGCATAAAATAAATAAAATTAATAATAAAATCAAATTTACTTATGAAATTGAAACAAATAACAAAATAAATTTTCTAGATTTAACAATAATAAGAAAAAATGAAAAATTTGAATATATGATATACCGTAAACCAACTTTGACAAACCAAATTATACCAAATAAATCTAATCATCCATATAATCAAAAAATGGCTGCTTTATATAACTTATTATATAGAATGCATAAAATACCCATGAATGAAGAAAATAAAATAAAAGAAAAAAACATAATTTATCAAATTGCATTAGAAAACGGTTATAAAAAGAAAACTGTTGACAAACTTAAATATAATATTTTTAATAAACAAAATAATAATTTAATTTGCAATAATAATAATAATAATACAATATGGACTTCATTTTTATTTATAGGCCATGAAATAAAAAATATCACCAAATTATTTAAAAATACAAATATTAAAATTGCATACAAAACTAATAACAAAATAATAAACATAATAAATAACAATATTAAAACAATTAATATGCATGAAAAAGGTGTTTATAAATTAGAATGCAAAGATTGTAATAAAGCTTATATAGGTCAAACAAAGAAAAAATTAAAAGAAAGATATAAAGAACATTTAAATGCCTACATTAATCCAGAAATATATAAATCAAATTTCGCAAATCATTGTATTAATAATAAGCACCAATTTCCAAATATAGAAAATATGAGACTTATAAAAGAAATTAATAAGGGATTAAGAATGAATATATATGAAGCATTTGAAATATATAAACACAATAATAATAACAAATTAATAAGAGAACAAATACAAATAGGATATAAAATAATAAATATTCTTGTATTTGAATAACCTGTGTTGTTTTTAAATTATTAAACAAGAAAACGTATTTTATATTTATATATATATATATATATATATATATATATATATATATATATATTACTTTCGCTAGTCACATTAAAACAGATAAAAATATAAAAAGTTACGTCACTAAATGAATATCCAATTAGGTTAAAATAAAACCTGATGCAATCTGGATATTATTCTATTTCGAAACTAATTTATTTAAATTAACCTTAGTTGCAAACTTGAGATGGATGTGTAACTAGTGCCCTCAAGGTGGAGCTACCATTTCAAGTTAATGGACTTATCAAAGTTTAGATTAAGCAGCCATTTATAACTAATGAGCTTAAAGGATAACGTTAGTAATTATGTGCTAATGCTATTGGTTCATGATATTATTGACTTCCTCTAATTAAATTAAATACATTTTTTTTACTATAGTGCAAATGATTAATAATTTCTGTAAAATATATAAACATTTTTGTTTATAGCAAACATGGCTAATATAAAGTTACCTTTGATAAAAGTTAAATTATTGTTCTTAGACATGAATGCCTTTTCTTCTTAAATGTTTGATCTCAACGAGTGGGTTGTTTTTTCTTGTTGTGTTGCTTGAATGGGTTACAACGAGAGAACTAAGATTTTAGGGGCAGCTAATATATATATATAACAAAAGTAATAGTTATATGTCCCTTAATTTTACAATTTTTGGAAATGCTAGTTTATTAAATTATTTTACATGAAAAGGGTAGATGTATACATTCTAAACATTTTACTCTATAGTATAATTCATGTAGTATAATACATTAATATAATATAATAATAATAATTTACTTATATAAATATAAAGTAATTTCGCGTAAATTAAAATTAAAAAGTTTTTTTTTTATAATACTTCAACATACCCAGCTCCCATAGTGAATATGTCTGGATGAGTATTTTAAAGTTTGCGCTATTGAATTGTTGTTACTTAACGTTACAACTGTAAAGAATGTACGACTATTTTAATTATAAGTATTTATTTTTATTTTATGAAGTTATATACAACTTATGAGAACAAACTCTAAAGGGGAGTACGTAGACAATAACGATATAAAGAAATGATCCCTAGAATTTGATAGCTAGACAGAATGAAAAAGATTTAACTTGAGATAACTAATAATAACCTATATGAAATGCCTTAATAATCGACTTCAAGTTAGAACATTTAAATATACACTGTGTAATAGCGACTTAAAATAATATGTACTAATTTAATTGCTTCCTGATACAGTAATTTGTTACTTGATCCGCACGAATGCCAAAGTAATTGCAACATTATTATCGTCAAAACACATCCCTAATCGCTTCCGAGATGCCGTTGCGTTTAAAATGAAATCTAAAAAATCCAACAACATTGCATTGAAGTCTTGACTTGCAGACGTAATGGCTTATTAGGTTTGGCAATTATAAAGGGTAAATGCTAGTAGGATAGAATGATGTGTGTGATGTAAAAAAAAAATCTTATATTGGTTGTTGCTGCAACATACATATAAATTTTAACATCTGTTGCAAAAGTAAATAGCTTTTAAACTATTTCTAAAACCCCAGTTGGAAACATAATCACCATTAGGCACAAGTACTGTGGGCGTCTATTGGAATAGAACCGGAGATTAGTGGAGCGAAACTGATTATAAAAAATTCTCCCTCGTTCGTCGTAGAACAACTTTCCGGAGAAATTTCACTTGGACTCGTAGAATCACTATGAGCTTATGATATATACCATTGAATAACATTAGGGCCATTCTGAATCCTGGAATCAGTCTCCTGTGTATGCAGATACCTGCGTACAATAGCTTTTCACCATAGACCTTTTTATTTTGCGACTAAGATACGTTTTCCCCACAATTTCACTTGGTTTTAGTAGAGGAATCAGGAACTAGGGTATTATTCGCAAATAACCGGCTGTATTATATTGCATTGAACATATAATTTTATCAAGTTAAAATATTTTAATCACTGAAATAAGATATTCGCCTAAAATCAAATTAATGGTGAAAGGTTTTTAATTCAATATTATAGCTATCAAGGGTAAAAGTATATCTTAGCACAATATAATTTTGATAAACTAAATAAATCCCTATTTATACAATGAATACACTCCAGCATGTCTAATTATGTAATAGTTTCTGATCTGCAAAAGTAATTTTATGGTATAGAATTTCTAATTACTTTTATATTCTGCTAAATGTTTTAAACCTTTGCGTAAATGCACTGGGGCTAATTTATCTGGAAATGAGACGACCTTAGGGAGGAGCGGGTTTTGGAGTGCTTATCATAATTTAACCAAGGTCTACTTATTTCTTTACTCGGAATAACGCCCATGGGACTCATTTAGTGCAACAAGTTTAACAAAGTTTCCTAGGAATTCGATGTTTAAATCTACGGGAAACAATGCAGACTTATTTGTAAATAAATTCAAAATAATAATTTAAACATAAGTTTTTTCTCTGGAAGGGGGTATTTTCATATGTTTATTACTAAAGCCTTCAAAATGACATACTGCAAAACATTTGTTTTTTCCAAATGATTGTTTAAACAAGGTGCGTTATTATATTTAACATGAAAATAAGTTTTTGTTTAATCATAACATAATAATTGTAATTTTGCAAGATCATCTAATTTACTATTTATATACTATTTACTATTTACTTCCCGAAGTTAAAACATTCCTTTTATTGGATTCCACCTTCTGATATTGTGCTTTTTGAATCTTTTTCTCTGGTATCTATAACTTGTATTACACAGTTTCTACTCTTCCATATGCTAAGCTACGTCATTCATTTGCATGTGAAAACGTTTATTGAAAAAAAGATTGAGTGAAATTTTGTAGACAAAATACGCTTATTTCGGTTTGGATCTAAACGAATTTCAGTGGAAATCTCTTCTTACAACAATATTATTTCCTTATATTGTTATTAGAACAATTGACCTTTTTACAGTGTTCGCATATAAGGCGTATAATGTACCATCATTTCAAAACCATAATAACACAATGTTATGTGTTAAGCGTTATCATATCTAAGTCTGTGCTTTTGTAATGATGATAGATTATAAATTTGGAAAAAATTCGTAATAAAAATGTAATCTAGCATAAAATTATATTATAATAATTTATAATAAAGTTTTTAAAATATCATTTATAAAGGTTCTTACTTAGTAATGCTTCTTTAATATTCCAGTAGTAATGTAAAAAACTATATAATTGGCTGTTTATTAGATTGAAGTTATAGCTATTTATTAGTAATATTTCATTATTGGTAGTGTGTTTAAAGATGAATGCCGATTTAATTTAATGTGTTTCATCTCAACATTGAGATTAGTGCCGGGATTTTCTCATGTTGGATTTGATATAACTTCCAGTACTTGTTATTGTACTGATAATTTTCGGCAAGAGATCTAAGAGTATGACAGTAGTCTAGACAAGAGTGTATTTAGGAATATCGTGTTTGGCAGGCCTTCGTTTAGGCTTCTGTGGTTTGGTAATGGTTTCAACCTAAATACCGGTTACGGACTACTTTTAAACGGAGATAATTTACAAACAACTCATTTAGTTTTATTTTTTGTGTAACTCTTAAATAGGTCATCGCCATGCACTTCGGTTTAGTATTGTTGGAGAATAGGATCAATAGGAAAGAACTAATTTCCTAGTAGGCTGCCACCAACTCTTAGCCCCATTACTAGTCACTAATAGAATCATTTATTTCTAGAGTGGTGCACAGTCTACCCTTAGACAAGGTGCTTTCCTTCGGAGACCTATTTACCAGAACCAACATACTTTATATCTTCAAAGCTATATTAAATTCGAAATATATATTATCATATATTTATAATTCTCTAATGATTTTGCTTGTGCAAGAGCATTTATAGGTAATAATTTATCAATATCAATAGAAACAATAACAAGTTCTTAATCAAGCCTTAATCAATAACAAGTTCCTCATCTACAATAGAATATCTACATCAGGATTAGATATTTTAATCTTCAAACTATGCAGTTTTCATTAAAACAATTATGTATTTCCTCCCCTAGAATGTTTCCTAATATTTTAATATTTTCCAGTGAAAACCTCCTTTCTGAACTAATCTTTGCTATTTCAACTGACGAGTAAAACCTAAAACGTTCCTTGCTAGGCTAATTTAGGTAAATCTTATTTTTATTTGGAATGCCCTATTTATTATGTCAAAACGCTATTATAATTTATAGGAAAATTTATATATATATATATATATATATATATATATATATATATATATATATATATATATATATATTTATTTATTTATATATATATATATATATATATATATATAATATTTTTTTTGGTTAATAATCTAAAACAACATAGGTTATTCAAATAAAAACATATTTATAACTATTTATATTAAAAATATTGGTATTATTTATAATAATAATATATATTTTTATTAACTATATAACTATGAAAATTATATTACTTATTATTATTATATTCATAAATATTTTTTTTATTTGAATAACCTATGTTGTTTTATATATATTTAAATATAAAAAAAAACCTGCAAATATAATACAGTTTTAAATCACTCGTTTATGCTAACCATTCTCATATCACAACTAAACGCTATAAGATATATCATTCCTCTTTGTCGTTCCCTTTCGTAGCCTTTGTTTTACAAATATTTCATATCATTATTTAGGTTTCTTAAAGACATTTCTCCTTCTTTCCCTTTTGCATGAATAATACCAATCGCACTAGATTTATGAGTCCGTTGGTAAATAGTGCTTTATGATTGAGGTTGGAAAAGTTACAGTAAAAACATAAATTACCAATATAGATAATTTTGGTAATAATATGGTAGCATTTATTAGAGGTTAGTAGCATTAGGACATCGAAGACGTATGACCTATATTTATTAATCCGTGGCTTCTTTAGACAAGACCGCGGAAATAATGGTTTCGGAGACAGTAAAAGATGGAGAAATGGGAGCCCTATAAAAATAATATATTCTGTTTGTCGTATTTCTTGATTCTCTATAGATATTACAGAGGCTAGTTATTTTATATTTATTAGGTAAACAAAAATAATCTGTGAATTGCATTTAATGTTACATTAGATATGCATTACATTTCAAATATATAGCTTATTCCGTTATACTTGCAACATAAAAAACGAGGATAAGACGTCCTCAGAGGATTGGTTTCATGTTACATTATTTATATTCTATAATAGGTTTTAATTGTAATTAATTAAAATTGCCTTATGTGTAAAACCAATAAATTAAAAAATCAGACCCTAAATACAATACCATTGTTGATTTCATCCCTTCCTAATAAAACCGCCTTCATTGGCTTAAATAAACCGCCTTCTATGGTCCGATTTTATCCCTTACTAGCCATGTTCTTCTGAGCGTAGATGATATTTGGCAAGGGTAAATGTCAGAAAAATAAAAAATTATCAATTATGAAGGTGAAAAGAAAGCCAATAATAACAGAAAGTAAAATGTAATTTTTTTTAACAGTTAGTAAAAATGGTGAATCTAAGTCAAAATATATTATTTTATACTTTATACTTAAATGAAACAATATACAAACAAATCTTTTAAAGTCCAAACAAATTATTAATTCCAAATACGAACTATGTTTTCTAGATCTTTCCCCATTTCTCATTTAATGAAACAGATAATAATTTTTAAATCACTAAAGTAAACCTTCCAATGTAATGTAAACATTTCCAATAGGGCTACGGAAACAGGTACACACTTCATACGATACATTAGATTAGTTCTAGATTGCAGTTTATCTAATGCATTTTTTACGTAAACCATAACTGTATAGGGCTTGATAACATTGATACGTAGCCCATAATAATACAAATATTCGCAAATGGTAAATGAGAAATAAAATTTAATGGCTTTTCCAACCGACAGAAATATATTACATAAAAGAAGTTTCTGATATTTATGCATTCACAAAGAAACGGATCAGCTAAAGACAAATAAATAAGAAATAAGCTAAAGAATTATTGGCTTGAAAAAAAAGCTTTTACAATGTGGTTCTTCCTCCTAACAAAAAAAACTATCGAATAATCCTTAACAAAAGCAAAACATTTTGCTTTTGCAACGATCATGTAAAACAATTCTATCGGTCATGAATATCCATTTTGATGTTACATAAATCAGTAACGATATTTAAATGTATTTTACAAGTAGGATACGTTATATTTCAAAAGAAAGTTACAGTACTTCAACGCTTATATTGACCGTTCAAAAAATTTGCATCGTATTTTATATCAAACCTCCTAAGATACGTAGCTATAAGTATTTCGGTGATGGTATTGAATGCAAATGAGATAATTCGATATGTTTACCAAAATCCTTCATTGGTTAACTTCAAGCAATTTTAGAGCAACTTCATGAATACCTAAAAACTGTTTCAGGTCTGCAAACAATTTCCTTAATTATCAAACTGTGCTAGCTGAAAACGATATAATAAAATTGCCAATAACGTGCGAAAGCGTTGAACATGTTTCAGGGCCTATAGTAATTAGCTTGTGATAACTTTAATATTTAATTTTAAAGCCTTTAACAGACATACTATAAACAAATGTCACCTATTTTATTACCATCAATTAAAATTTTATTGGATACTCATTTATCGCTATCTTTCACAAACAAATTCTTAACTAGTTATTTATTTATTAAATGAAATTTCATGAATTTATTATTCTAAGGGTGTCATGTGGTTATATATATATATATATATATATATATATATATATATATATATATATATATATTAATGAATAATGATCAATCAGTTATAAAACGTATCTTAGGCAAATTTGAAATTATTGAATTTTAATAATTTAAAAAATGTTTAAATTGGTATTTAAAATTTTACTTGACCAAATCTATCACTGTGCTGCCCGTCTTCACTCATGGCTTTGGCTTGAAAATTCTCAGCGGTTCCCTAAGGATGGATGCAGTCGCTAGTGATCGGTTTTAGAGCTGCCTTAAAATCTGTTTGCAGGTTATTTATTTATACAATTGCTCACAGACTTACAATCTACACGTCCATCTTTGGCTAGTTCTAAATGTTTGCCAAGGAGCGGTATCTTGAGGTTTACCGTTAAAAGATCTTTGTCAAAACTCTCTTCAAAAACTGTTTCTCGCTTTAAGAGTTTTTCCGTATTATTCCCACTACTTTGGCCTGGTTATGGTTTGCAATATTTATTTCTGAGTTACCGTTCGAAGCTACTCTGGGATGGCTATCTTAGGGTATATTCAATTCGTTACTTCTAGGTCTTGTTTATTCATTCTAACTTCCCTTATTTAAACTCTGTACATTATAATTCCATGATTAGTGCTCGTTTTTACATCTTTGCTATAGCTATGATTTTAGATTTGAATATTTTTAGCGGCCTTGTCTATTTCACTCTTTTAGATTTTATTAGAGTATGAATGGAAATTATCCTACTTTTTGTCACCTGGTTACCCTTTATCGGTACTTGAAACTTTTTTGATTTTGGGGCGATCTAGTAGCTATTTAATAATCATAATTGATTTTAAAATTATTTGGTAATTGCTAATGGTATTTTACTTCAATTAACCTGTTATTATATTGTTTAAAATGTGCAACATTTTTTTTTCTATATCAGGCATATTTAGCTTTTGGTGTTTTTTTCATTTATAACTTCTTTATATATGTATTCATAAAAATAATATTATTCCCTTACAAGAAAACCTATTCTATACAAATCATGTTCGATTGCAGGACCGATATATTTTTTTGCACACAGTTTTTAGCTGCCGTGCAAACATCTGGCCATGTTCTCGTCTACTAAAACACAACTTCCAGCTGTTTTATTTTTAAATTCTTATACAACTTGAAGATTTTCTATTTTATGCAAAATCTGATACTTTGAGACAGAATTTGCCGTCTCAGTGTATGTGTGTCGATATGTTGTAAAAAGATTCATATCACAGTTATTGAAGACAGAGGTTTGTTTACTGATATTGGATAGACTGATTAAATTCTAACATCTATGGATATTAATAGACGAAGCTATGATGCCATTTAACCAAATTTGAATTCAAGTTGATTCTCTGGAGGGCTTGTTAAACAGTAGCATGCTTGTAGCCGACTGACAGTAGAAGACGGACCATTATTTATACAATGTTCTTTATTCGCAATGACTTGCATACCAATTACTATAATTCTGCTTACTTTGACAATGACTTTACTTTTCATATTGCAAATATATAGCGTATTATTTAAATTAGCCTATCGTCAACAAAGTCTCACTTTATCATAACCACATGGCTGTTCATATTGTCACCTCTTATAAACTATGTCAAGATTTTAATTTTCTCGTCAACGCCATCGCCTCCAATTTTCACCCTTTATCACGAATATAGATTTGTCACGTATCTCACAGATTTAGATTTATAACTAAAACGGTATATAAATTTTAAATGAAAAATTATTCTATGAAATTATTATTTCATGAATGTAGTAATATCCAATAAAGGCTAATTAAAATCAGCAAAGAAATTCTTCAGTGAAAAAAACTTTTGAAAAGGTATTTTGGAGATATTTTGCATTACCTAACATACTATAACAGAAGTTGTTTTCATCTTCCATAAATCTCTCCAACTCTACCAATAACTTCAGGAATAACTTGAAACTATTTCAACATCAATTATGATTATATTACTGTCACCGCTTAAGTGTTTCGGGCTCTCATTACTTCGTAAACTTTTCAGACTTTCAGAATGGAAAAACGTCAGTCAAGAAACTAATTTTTTAATTGAAATACCCCCTAAAAAACAGTGCATCCAGTATTGTTTTTTAACAAAATATAATATTGTTTAAGTTCTAAAATCAATGTAGTGATTTTAGTTTTCAATATCAATATCATATGAGATTGTTCGAAATAATATATTGAATTGTCTACGTCGACTATCATTAGAACATCAGTCAGTGAAGTAGGTTGTGTTTGAATTTGATGGACATTTTTTTGCCAGATACCCCTTAGGAATATTAGGAGTCGTATATGATCATGTATAGATGAATAGTTGGAGCGCATCGTATATCAGTATGCGGGTTTTTTATAACAATTTTTCTTCTTTAATATCCATTAGGAAATGAAACTCAAAAAAATGTTCTTTGGATAAGAGTCTCAATACATCGCATACGTGGTATTTATTCTTACATTCATAGTCTCTAGAAAGTTTCCATTGAATAAAATGTTGTCTGATAAAATATCTTACAGTGAATATTCATTGTGATAATAATATTGTGTTAATCACTAAGTTATATTCCTACATTTGGAATTCCATTCTCCACATCCCAGTGCATTTTTCAGGCATATCTTAAACAGTGTTGGTCTCGCGGAACATGCTAGTTTTAGTATTTTATTGACCTTAACTCCACTATGGAGATTCCTTTTCATTTATATTTTCCCTCATATTTTAAACATTTATTTAACGGCTCAGAGGTTACTTGCGTCAATGTTTGTCTTCTTTATTGCATCTCACAGTTTTAGTTCTTTTCTGAGTAACAGATGCAAATTTTGGTTACAAGTCATTAATTTCTCTGTATAATGAGTATGGGCAGGTCCACCGCCAATCTGGGAGCTCTAAGCCCCGCTTGTTCTTCGGCTTCCATATGGCTTTATAAGGCTTTTATTTCATTTATAAGGTTCTTGCAATATATTGTTCTCATAGAGCATGTTACTCCATTATCTCTACTTGTGTCTATTGCTTACCGTTTTCCGAATTTGAATCCTCGATTCCTTTAATATCTCTTAGAATGTTGATAGGCGCTACATGTTTAATCATCTTAAATACCATGATATTCTCTATATATTAAACAGAAAATAAATCTCCTTACTAAAGTGATAAATCCAATCAACTGAGTTTAACATTTGAATAGGGTCATGTAAAGTCTAAGGGTTGCGAACGATCACTTATTTTTAAAAAAATAATTTCTGAATAAAACATTACATTAACAAAAGCTGTTACTTTGCCATCAACAGTAGCGTTGCGATAATTTTATGTTTAATTCAGATTTAATACATCCCGTTAGTTGTAGCTGGCCTCAAACGAATCTTTGGCAAAGCCATTAGGCTTGACAAGGGTTACGCCCCTGTGGACATTCATTTCCATTTCAAGTTTGTGACAGGAACTAATTTATTCACAATTACTTCGACAATGAACAGTAAGTTGAAGTTTTATGGAGACATTAATTTAGTCTACTATATCCTAATTTGCATCTTAAAGTGGTATATAAAGACCATTTGTTAGGTTTCTGTGTATAAGCGTGTATACATGCGTACTTACATGAGTGTAGTTTCATAGCCTGAGAATGAAGTTTGCAAACGTGGCATCTGTTCCATTCTGCCAAAACACGAGATAATTTATTCAACACGCATCCTCTATCTTATCTTAAACGCGCATGTCTGCTGTTTATATAAGCTCACAACGTGATAAGCACAACATCAACTCCTAATAACGAGTGATACATTATTTCAGACTAGAATATTAAACGCCAGCAAACTAAACATTGCAAAACAATATTTTAGGTACTTTCGATAGTGATAATAGAAATAAAGTTTGTTAATCTTTTTATAATTTTACACTTAATCATGAATAACCGATTATATCACGTTATAATGAAAACAACCTAAACAGTCACGTTTCAAAACTTGTGAAAAAATATATTACATTAGTTCCCTAAAGATAAAAATTATTGGTATGTTTAAAATTTACGAAAAATTCCATTGAGTAGGAACTATTACAGACCATAAAATTTAAATTGACTTATTTTAAATATGACCTAGTTAGCAATCACATGTCATGTAACTCCGTATTTCACTATAGTGGTTTTAAATGATTGTTGCTTAAATTAGTGGATTCAAACTCAATTTTTGTTTTCGAATACAACTGAATTATTTAGTTTTTTTTAATAATTTTGTTCAAATTGGCCGGTAGAAAGAGATTTCGTTTAACTCTTAGTATTTATTCAAGTATTTAATGCTAGAGTTGTAATATAAGAGTAATAATATTACTACAAAAATACGTTCAACAAAATAAAGGTGTAACTGGTTATTAATTAGCAACGTTATCATAGGTGACAAATATTAGCAAATAGATGGACGCGTAGTTGTGTACAATATTAGAAATAAAAAGTTGTTTTATTCTGACTTAACAACTTTCGGATTTTCATTTCAGTACTGTGCGATTGGGATAAGACTGTCGAGAGTAGTGTTGGTTACGTCAAAATTTATCACCTTACGTCTAAACCAATATCGTCTGTAGACTTTGTCACTGTGCAAATATCAGCCCTTAATAGTAAAACACACGTTATTCTGATTGAATTTACCATATTAACCTCTCATTTATTACTGTATTTCATGAGCAGTGGTACAACATGTATTGATCAGAGCAGGGCGGCTGAGAAGTCTTGTGGTTAGAGAAGGTACTAATGATATAAATATCCTAGGTTATTATTCTTTGCAACGCAATAACATATGTTTGCTGCTTGCATTTCTTAGGTCGATTCAGTTTGTGCCAAGGCATTCGAAGAGTCAATTAAAGGATGAAATTGAGTCTTAGTACTTGAGAATTCACTACTTTGTAAACGATTATTATGATACTTATTTCATTTGTAATGAATTATATTTTTAATACCTACTATGGTATAAAAATATTCCACTATCACTACTATGAATAAATCATTTTCCTATTTATGACAACTTTTAAAACTGTTTTGATTTAGCATTAGTCTACTCTAAATAGACAACATTGTATCAGAGAAACGTCAGGATGCGTTTTGCTAGTCACTTATATAATCAGGTTGTAGAGAGATTATTTACAGCTCCTTGTCGACAATTCTACGGTAATGTCACACGGTAATAAATTTATTAAATTAAACCTGAAACCAGAACTCGTCTGTCAAAAGTTTAATACTGAAGACATACATGAAGACACATTTAGAATCTACAAACAACGATCTGGGAAGACATTTATAACTTTCAGAGTTATTACAGTTGTCTATATGACACAAAGAAAATAGTTCTTCACGAAGTTATCGCCGAAATGTTCTTTAAAGTATTCATTCTTATAAGAAACATATCTTCTTAAGTATGTTTTAATATGTTATATATGAATAGATGTAGGAAGCCCTTTACGACATTCTTTAGCTGAAAAAACGTTGAACCGGTTCGATTTGAAGTTCAAAGCAATTCTTTTTTCAACAATTAAAATCCTCAACCAGTTATATAATAGTGTAAACTTGGACCGATACCAGACCTTAGAGTCTTGTGTGGTCCTAATTAATGTGGGTAGTACATTCATGTTTACCGTTGCAGAAGCTAAATCCCAACATCGTTAAATAAAACTTTATCAGATGTAAGTAACTGTTAATGACCTCATATAACGATTTTAATTTTTTTTTAATGATAAAGATATAATAAACACTTTTGCCCATATATAAGTACATTTAAGCATCCTGTTAAGCACTGTAGTATTCTTTGTGCTTTATCAGCCACGAAAGTCAACTAAATGTTTGTCTCCTTAAAAAATATGTACTAAGAAATTTTTTGTAATAGAAGCAGTTATAGTTCTATGCAGTGTCTCCTAGACGTTGTGCGAACCATATTGTATTCATAAATATTTTTTAAAGATCTGCCATATTACACAAGTCTGATAATTTTATATAAAGATACAGTTTCAGAATAACTCCAATTTCCTCGCATAACTTCCAAATACATTATGAGGCGTAACCAATACAACGTTTGTATCTCTAAACATAGTGGCATCATTTAATAACCATTTTATTGTTTTCACAAATTACAAATTAGTCGGAACTAGCTAAATACCATATTACTACTTTGATAATAAATTAAGCTTCAAAGCAAATTATTTTCCATTTTTAATTTCAGTGTATTAAAACCGCCATGCCAATTGTATCTGCTTCATTTGTTTCTACTTTGGAGTGACAATTCCTATGCGCAAATTACATTGCACGTTTGTCCCTGCATTAATTTAAAATAGCTGAGCTCTGAAAAACACTAAATCCTATCTGGATTGTTTGATTACATTTTTCCATAAGTGTTCATTTAGGATATTACTATAAAGTTTTACTAGTTTTTTTTTTACAAAAATTTTAAATTTTATATCCTAAACATTTAATACTAAAGAGTACACCAGACGATATCAAGACGCCAAATTCATTTCCAAGTGCTTCCTAGATATCTTACTGTGATCCTAGCCCTGATAATGACAACAATAAATGTAACCTGCCTTTAAGTGTTTTACTCTCATTGAGTAAGGAGGTAATAAATTGAATGTGTTACCAAATATTGTAGCTTTCATAGAATGTTCAACTAAATTAACCTATAGGTTCTATTGCATTGCAAAACTATTGAGAATATATTCAAGCTAATAGACAAAATTATCCTATCACAGACCGAATTAACACAGACATTGTGCAGTGAAATAAAAAACACATTTTAGTAAGTACAAAGAAAATTTGTTTCTATATTTTAAATGACCGCCGAACACCGCAGCTATTAAGCTATACGATTTAACCATTTGACAAAATAGATGCAAGATTTATGTAATAATGTGTTTCATTAAGTTTTGACTAAAGGGAGTGATATTGTTTGAAATATTACTTATTATTTATTAAATGTAAGGGTGACGTTAAAAGGTTATTCTTGGATATAGAAACGAGGTGAAAAACTGATACTTGTACAGGCAACTCTGTACAATAACTTTATTCATTTGGCAAATAAAATAATTTTTTCCATTGTCTAAATCCTTTATTTTTTTAAAAAAATTTATTAAACACATCACACTGGTATCCGTTTAATATACAGTAAATAAGTTTCATTTATCTTTGAAAACCCAATGTTTTTGAACAAAGGTAGTAAAATCAATCTATTTGGTTTTCTCAAAAGTAATTTTTTCTGAGAGATTTAAATAGAAGAACAGGTTTTCATTTGTACTGAATATTTATTGATACAAATAGACACTCATATACAATTCAACATAGAAAACACTCACACGTACTTACACTCACAGATTCGTACATATATATATATATATATATATATATATATATATATATATATATATATATATATATATATATACATACGTACATATACATATATATCATAACCATTACCATTAATTTAAAAAAAAATGTTAAATATTTGAACTTGTTATCTTATTACACAGTGGCTACCTAGCAAGTGATAGTCTATCGGTAATCTTTCGGCCAGGAACGGTTACTCCACGCATCTCCACTCCATGAATATTAATATACGTCGAAATATTTTGTTGTAGGTAAACCAAGACGTTATACGATCACTTAAGGGGTGGGTTTAATTGGACATCGAGGGACCATGCAGATTTGTGGGAAGGAATTTTTAAAAATGCAGGAAACGCACTGCGACGGGCAGTATTCTCTTGGAATACATACAGCAAAAAGATAAAATTTAAAACATAAAGAGTTTAAATTTCTTTTATATAAAACAAACCAAGCCACCGTAAGAGGGGTTAGAAACTTTAATTTAAGGCCGTTTGCAAGGGGAAGATAGTCAAAATTGACCTAGAGCTACCATCGACATTTCCAGAGATAAAGCAAGACGAGAAAAATCAAAAATAAAGAATAATAAAACTTCATTAAAGGCACCCTTAAAGAGTTAGACGGCTAGAACGAAAAAGTGGATAGAATCGATCCAATTTATTGATTTTTGCGAGCCGTTGAGTTTAGTACAAAGACGATACGCGCGCCGATCATGACGAAATCGATAAGGATCCTTATTGGTTGAGAGGCTCGTGGGAACAGACTGGAAGGTGGGGGGCTTCCCCGTGGGATAGAAAGTTAGCGTCCTTTTACACCCCAGCGAAACCAGGACTTCTGAAGTGTACGGACGTGTTGGGGTTTAGCTCCGGTAAAGAATGAACAGTAGTATTTTACCGTTAATTCCTTAAAAACGATGAGTGGCTAAGGCAATTTCGTTTCGGTGGAATGTCGTGACGTTGTGTTTCCGAAAATGGGGCCCTTTCGGCCTCAAGATCGCGCCGAAAGAGGTTTCCCCATAAAATTCCATCAATAATGTGAGAGCGTCTTAAAATGCGTGTGTTACATCCTTACTACAAAGGCAAGGCGAAAAGAACAGTGATAACCTAGCAAACAGTTTTCAAAAAGTGATACTAAATTTCAAACTAAATTAAACATAATACAACTAACTTGGTTAACGATTTAAAAAAAAGTTTATTCTTTCCTGTGTTATAAAATGCCCAGTTAAGAACAGTGTTAAAAAAGGGCTTAAAGCTAAAAATTTTATTAGAAACAGTCTAAAATTTAAAAGAGGTGCAAAAGGTATAGAAGAAAGAAGATGGGAGAGTTTCAAACAAAGGGTGGAGCAAGCAGATCTACATGAGGTGTACCAGAAGCACAAAGGGAAGGTGGTTCCAAAGATGGCGGCAACTCGTGGGAAATCATCACAAGTATACCTGCGTGGGAAAGATACAACATCCAAGCCGGACCTCCCCAACCCGCTGGAGAACAAAGGGAGAGACGAAGAAGAGAGGGAGAAATGGGCAAGCCGTGCTTTGTAGTGGATTTCAGGTAAGGTCTAATTTGACTTCCCTTTGCAAATTAGAAAATTATAATTTGAAAAATGTTTCTTTATGGGAGAATGTTATACAATTTAAATAAATTTTCAAACCATTAACAGTAAACTTTGAAATTCAGAAGTAAATACTGGTGGCTTTGTTTTAAAGAGGGGGTTTCAAGATGGCGATGCCATAAAAGCAGAAAATATTTTGCATTTCATGAAAGTAATGGAAATAAAAATTTTAGGTTAGAAATATTGTAAAGGGTTAAGGTTTTTAAATAAACAAATCAAATTAAGGGATTTAAATTACTTAAAGAGTTAAAATCTTATGAAGGTGTAAGGAAATTAAATAAGAGATGGGTTGTAATTAATTAAATATGATATGCTAAAAGTAAATATCCAAGATGGCGGACAAAGGCAATTGTTTACAACAGCTGACTTGAAGGTCATGCGTTAGTTTCAAGTACTCCTATAAACAGGAGTGTTATTTCATACAATTAAATTAAACTGAATTGTTATTTTATTTAGAAGGAGTCATTATGAAATTTTTCAATATGAAACAAATTGACATAAATTGTTCTCGTTTAAAATAAACAAGGGTTATACCATTAACTGAAGCTATTTAATTTAAACTGTTGATTTTATTTAGAAAAGGGTGAAATTATATATGATATTAAAATATATATTAGCATTAAATAAATTAAATCAAACCAAGGTTTGAGTAAAATTAAAGGGTAATGATTTTGATATGTGTAGATTTTAAATATTTTAAAAGTGCAACAAAATGGTTAAGTTAAACCAGAGATTTTAAAATTGTGAGTGGGGCTAGCTAATATATTAAAATAAGTTTTTTCTTTTATGAATTATAAGTGTATTTTGTTTATTTCATGATTTATATGTATGTAAAATAATATGTTGGTGATAGGGAAACTTAGAAGGAAAAATGAAATTTTTGCAAATTGGTTTAAATATAAGTTATATAATTTAGGCAAAGGGGTTAGTAACCATTTAGCAAAGGTTACTCAAAATTTATTAAATATCAATTTCCTTCAGAAATTGCATTGATAAATGTTAAAATAAATTTAAATAAATTTCTTTATTTATGATTCTCATGCAAAATGGTTATATTAATAGTAACCAAAGGGTTAAATATTTTCTAGTAAAAGGGTTAAATAAATTTTAGTAAATTTTTAAATTTCTTTGTAAATGATCAAGGATCAGTTTAAAAGGGTTTAAATATGTTTCAATAAATATAAATTAATTTCATTATGTATAATTTTCATGCAGAAAGGGTTGATCTAATGATAACCAAAGGGTTAAATATTTTCTGTTAAAAGGGTTAAATGAATTTTAATAAATTTGTAGATTTTGTAAATGATTTAGGATATGTTTAAAAAGGTTTTAACTATGTTTCAGTAAACGTTTTAATTAAAATATGTATTTAAATATTATAATTTCAATTGGGAAAGTGCTTGAATTTATTTAGCAGATGTTTTAACAATTTTTATTAATTATGATTTGTTGTTCAGTAAATATTTTGATAATCTAGTGGAAGATATGTCTATATGCTTTATATGTAAATTTTGTTTCAGTATGTGCTTGATAATAGGTTTTTATATAATCTAATATAATTTATGAAATTGTTTTTAGGTTGTTAGGTAAAATTGAGTGAAATTTTACCTGCTAAAGCAAATAGAAATTAAACTTTAAAAGGTCATTTAAAATTGATAGAGATATAGGGAAAATTTTATCATTTACATGGCTAGGTAGAATGGTGCCATGAAAAAGTAGTGTGTTTAGATATTTTAACTAGTTGAACAAAATGTAAAAAGTAGGGAGCTTTCAGAGTGTATTGAAGAGTAAGGCTTTGCTTGAATCAAATAGGTTAAAACGAAAATTTGTAATCTGTAACAATTAAATTTTAAGAAAAAATGTAAGTAAACAAAACCAAATATTGACAATTAAAATTTCAAGATTAATAACCTGGGATACTGAAATAAAATTAGGACAAGCAGTCAAGGGTTGTTAAAATAGTCACTTAAGGAAAAAAATATTTTTAATTAGAAGATAAGAACAAGAACTTCAGGTTGGAAAGGGTTATATTTTGACAAGTAAGATTGAACGTTAAGTAGAGCAAAGTTTTACGCTTTGGTATATTCCGATTGTAAGCAAACTAAAATCGTAAAATCTTAATTTAAATTTTAATGTCAAATAGAATAAGCAGAGTATGGTTTCTTAACTGTGTGAGAACCAACACAAAAGATATTTTAAGTCATAGAAGTTACAGACTGTGCGATGTAAATTTAAATTTTAAATTTTAAAATTAAAAAATAAATATGTTTTAACTAACTTGCAAACAAACTGAGTATTCTTTTAAACAAGTTTCTTACACTCTCCTACAACTGATATGGTCATTTCGCCGTTTAGATGTCTTTCAAAAGAACCCCTCCCCCGGGATGACTCACCCGTTAAGGGTAAAATCCGCAGTATGTTAGGTTTTTTTCTTTTTTAAGTCCAGTGACTTGTTCTCTGGCAGATTTTGGCGAGCACTGCACAGCGTTCGTGGTTTTGGCTGCGAGCGGCTCGTTTCAAAATTCTTGCTCTGCAATGGGCGTTTGGTGTTCGGCCTTGCGCTCGGTGCTGGTCAACGGTAGGGTTGACGGCGGGACGTTCAGGGGGCCGGTCCGTTGCAGCACGTCCATCGAAACACCTGCACCTTGGAAACGTTCTAGAAATTCCCATCCCGGCCAACGGAAAGCGAATAGAAATGTCATTCAAAAACGCTGAAATAGATTTGAGCGCCATATGAGAGCCAATTAAATTTGAAGAGGGGATGGAACCCGAATGGAAACGATCTAGAACGTTACACGGAAGTCATTAAATATTCTGGACTCGAAAAAGTTCTAGGCTCGAAATAGACAAAATGCAGGACTCGAGGGGAAAATATGTTCAGTTTTAGTAAGAAATGAAATTCAAATAAAGTATCATCGCAGTGTAATGTATCAAGTGAGATTAATAAGGGAGACTAATAAATAGTAAGTGAAGTAAATGATAGTTATTAAAGGGTAATAAGTGAGATTAAAGTATGAAAGATTATTAAGTAATGAGCTATATTAATTGGGAGAAAGAGAAAAGTAGAACGAGAAATTGAATGAGGAAGATAACTAAATAGTAAGTGGAATGAATAAGGGAGTTATTTAATATATTCAGTTACGGCATAGGGGAATTTCGAGTGATTAAGAAAAATGGAAAAGAAAAAAAATATTAATTAATGAATTTGTGTCAAGTAAAGTGAAATAAGAAACCACGCTAGTAATAAGTAATAATTTATCATAAATTTCAAGAAAACTCTTTAAATTAACAAATATTAAAAATGTTTTATAGTTAATTAATTCTTTAAACAGTTATAATTCATTCACATATCAAATTTTTCAAACCAGGTGCGGTAGCCTATCACGCCTTTAGATAGTTAAGGACAGGTAATAGAATTGTTAATTTAATAATAATTATAAGAGTCTTATTGCCTACCGGCAAAACTAGAATGAGTTAAATATAATCATATGAAACTACCTAAAAATGCTAACGTTTGAAGTCAGGATTAAAATAAATCAGTTATTGTAAAATTAAGTAGCTGCGTTATTATTTGATTTCCTAAGTGTCAAAATATCCTGAAGGACTATCAGAGATGGTATGTTACAATATATATATATATATATATATATATATATATATATATATATATATATATATATATATATATATATATTGTACAATTTCTTGTCCATAGCAAGCCTCTAAAATTGAACTCCATAGCTATGCCTATTATACACTGGTTATTCAATGATCAAGTCTATAATATTTCAGATGTGAGTTCGAGGCAGAATTTTGTGTTTACTCCATTTCCATTGAAACTTCTAAGCATCTATTTTCAAGTTTTTATATGTCTACTTGACATATTGCTACAATTGATTCACCCCTCTTGAAACTATGTTAGCTTTCAACATTCATTCATTTCTTTATTTTTTCTTTTTTTTTTTAGTCGTGTCCTTTTAGCTTTCTTCATTTAGAACTATGTTTTAAGGATTCAATGACTTACATGCACAACAGTTACTCTCTTTTGCTCATTTATAATACTTTTGCATTTGCTTAATTTTAGAAGCCTTTAATTCGATGCTTATTTAAGTACCACATGCAAGCCCACAATCTATATTATTCTAAGAAATATGTACACAATACCTAACCATTTTATCACAAATTAATATAGATACTAATAAAGGAAAAATCTAGTAAAGAATCTGTAAAATAACTGTTTTTAAAGATTATTTTCATGAAAAGTCAAATAATGAGTAAAGATTCTGTGCGTCAAATCGTCTTTACACATCAAAGGATCGCTGTTCAACTTAAAATATTCTCTACAAATCCGGATTGGGTTATAAATTTTCCAACTATATAAAGAGAGTGGAATTACATTCAAGAATATTTTTCTCGCCTCTTAACAAACCGTTTTGATGGAATTGTGACTTCTTGCATTTTCTTGTTTATTGGAGCGTAAGTATAGAGAAATGTAATAATCAAGTAGAAGGAACGACGCTGTAGAAAACTCACAGGTAGTTGCAGTATTTTTACAATCATTATAGTAATTTTTAAAATATATAAAAATAACTTTGGATTTACTTTCACTATGCTTTGAATTATTGACTTGCGGGCATATTACCTCTCAATAATCAACTGATTAATATGCAAATTATTTAATAGTCAACAAATACATTCTTTCCACTGTTTTTTTCATTTATGGGTTATGGCATTTATTAAATTTTCGTCTCGACCCGATACTTTGAAATTGTTAATTACAGATTTTTGGATATCAATTCAGTTATCAAATTCAAATTATTATTGTGGCCCAAATCGTATTATAATATTTTGGGTGAGGAACGCCCTTATCCCTTAGGGGAAAGAAAAGTTGGTAACGT
>JBAIZL010000001.1:185744340-185929340 GCA_036971475.1 Prosapia bicincta
TACAGTTATACAAACAATTAATTACAATAAAAAAATTTAGAACAAAATACTGCCTATATTTACAGTTGATGTCGTATTTTTTGGTATTTCAATCTTTAACTCCTGATATGAAAAAAACAAATCCCGTTAAAAAGTTTAACGTATTTAAACAACGAATATTTCAAAAAAAACTGTTGATCTATTTACCAGAACAGCTCTATACGAATAATTATTTAACATTGCATGGGGTTTCACAATATTATCATGGCTGAAATATTTATTAGTTAGAGTAAAGTGCTTCTCTTTGTTCTCAGAGCTTTACAACAAACAATTTTTATCTTTGAAAGAGTCTTGTAAATTGGTTTCTTTCTATTTCATGTTTCAAGTGTAACTGAAGTCTCTACAGTAAAGTGCTAAAGTAAAAAAAAAAAAAAAAAAAAAAAAAAAATAGTAAATAATAAAGCCGTTGAATATCGAATCAAAGAAGGTTATTTAGTTATTTCCCCGTTCTGGCAACCAGTTTGTTGTCCTTATCAAACCTTAAAATAATATTACCTTGCATTTAAATACGCATATAAAATACAAGTACACTCACTATTAATTGTAACACAATTACTGTCACGGTTTTCCGCCATTTTACTGCTTTTATTACACTTATTTATAATAGAATATATGTTTTTTGTCATTAACAATTTCTATTTTTTTATAAAATAACTGTTATGATATTTTGGGGTTTTTAGGAATTTAGATCTAATAGTGTCTTTCAATAAACTAAAATCATTTATTCAATTAAAACGAAAAATATTTTACATTGAGGTATTCGCTTGAAGATTTTTGTTGCAAGCACTATATGTACTGATATACAAATATCAGCAATATGTGAGATATTTACCCTACCTAGGATAGATCGTTTTAGGTAAATATTACAATATATATTTTATTTCTGAAATAGATAAAATGTTCTTACTTCTTAACTAACAACAGAACGAATAACCTAATCAGTTATTATTAGAAATATTATCCGTATTAGTGAGGTATCAATTTTTCCCTTGAGTAAAAGAGCTCTTATTGGTCACTGTGGGATAACGTTAAAAATACTTCAGGTATAGTTGATAAATATTTTTTTTTTTAAAGTATATTTCGGATCATTTACCAAATAGCCTACAATTAAAACGCGTAATAATTTCTTTTTAAAAAATAGCCATGCAAGCTGACTGTAATAGTAAACTAAGTGGTAGCAGATACAAAGCACACAGGTTGTGTAAATACATTTATTTGGAAAGGATTAGTTTAAATAAAAGCAACCCTGAGAGCCAATTAGTTAACAAGATGGGTTAACAGAGAGACGCCCACGGTCTTCGTCAGCATACGTAATTACATTCGTCAGCTAATAAATGGTTCATCCCTAAATTTATTAGAATTTGCCAATATCATTCCGAATAGAAATTTTATTTTAGTTGATATTTAGATGAAGGATTCATCTCTTTGTAGTTGGAAGATTGTTTTTAAATAATGAAAAACTAATAAGTTGGACGAGCTAAAATTTAAATTACGGGCCAGAGGTGGCAAAATGAGTTCCCATCCAGGTCCGCAGAAAATAAATCATCTAACCATACTAAGAACCTTTTATAATTCTATAGTTATTATAAAGTAAAGTATGTTGTTTCTCAAACTAACTACAAAAACAATTTATAAGAAAACATTTAAATTGCTATTTTAAAAAGTTTAACATAAAATCCCAATTATTAAATTATAAAAATAGCTAAACATCCATTTTCTGAAACTGTTTACTAATAACAACTGGCCTAGCCACAAATAAATACATTTTTTTACTTCAGTCATTGTCAGTTGCCACTGTGTCACTATTTTCTCTATCACAGTTTACACAAATTGCAGGAGGAGAATGTTTCTCACAAATAAACCAACAGCAAATGGATCATCTGGTCTCAGACGGACGATATTTCTGGTAACTGAAAACATAACATCTTTCAGAAACCACGTCTTCTTCTGGTGACCGAGGTAGCTTCCTGGTTTTGAACATGAAACTTTTTACTATAAGTTTCTGGGCCTTCTACGTTTCTCTTGTTCTATCCACACATTTGCATCTTCAATAATATGAATGATCATATCGTCCGTAAAAAAAATCTAAAGCACGGTTTTGGTCCTTCGAAGTGCGATCGACATTACCGATTACAACTCTAGTACCTTTCTCTTTATAAACATAGGTTGAGCTGGCAGCGGTTATATCAAACAAAAGTATGTTTGTGTTTATGTATATAGACCTTTCTATCATAATTTCGTGTAATAATTGCACTGTTTATTCTCTAGTCGATAAGGAAATTCTTAAATGTCATAACAGTCGGTCAGTAGATACAAATCTTGGCATTCGACTACCTTTTAATTCTCACTTTCGTGACTTGTAATTTCTTCCAGTAGCCTTTACCAAAACCATCGTCATTATCAACGACGATGTTGTACATGTTTCTAAACAACTGTTATCAAAAAATAGATGACTCACAGATGAACCGGTTGACCAATGAACGTCAAATTCTTTTCAAAGAACCCTTATATTAACCTATTTATTATCTCTTCTTGTTTTAGATTCATGTTAAAATAAGTAATACAATATGTTTAAATAACTATACGAGCTAATTCAATGCCTAATTTAAAATTATAGCACTATTTACGTAAAAAAAAGAAAATTTTAATTACGAAATACAAAACATGGAAAATGCACACTGGTATTTACTTCTGATATATAAGTTACACCAGAGATGGCGCGCGGGAGATTTTACGAATCACTGTCCAAAAGAAACGAAATAACAACTTGTGAGACGAGTGGTGTTATGGTTCTCAGAAATGGTCTCGTGAATTATAAGGAGTTTCTTTAGTTCTGATCCTGAGCTAATAATATTCAACAGTTTTAGAAACACCGAGTCGAACTCCGCCATGTTATCTAATAAGATTACGCCAGGCACATAATAATTCGTGGAAGCACGATGTTTGCTTACAATCGGCAGTCACTAAGTCATACTTCAGGAGCCTCAAACTATTAACTGTCCCACTACAATTTCCATTTCAACGCTGACCTATTTCATTATGGTTTCTTATTTCCTAGAAACACTGATCGTCCATCCGTGTTCCACTTCTGTGGTAAAGTTAAATATGAAGTTGTATTCCGTATGCTACCTGTCGTGTTATGAGTTTTTATTATATAATTTATAAAACATTGACTTTTATATAAAATGTTTTTTTAAAGTGTGAATAGAATAAAAATATTAGTTGTCGGTCACTAGAAGTAAAAGTTAAACTCAGAGGAGCCTGGAATAAATATACATTTATCTAGTGTCCAGAGATAGCAACGTAGGTAAGTAAGTAAGATCAAGTATTCCTTTTGTAAGATATACTTTTGGAAACCGGAAATTATATTATTTTGTAGTTAAAATAAAGGAGGCATGCTCACTGTAGATAAATTTAAAGAACACTATTCTGTAGCCATATTCTCCAACAGGTAGAAAATGCCAGTTTTCTATGCACTCGACATTTCAAGACGAAACAGTTTCATACTTTCAAAAACAAATTTTGCCCGTAAGTACTATTCAAGAGAAGAAGACTTACAGATTTTGAAATCCTGTGCAGAGAATATATGTTTTCAAGAATCCACATCAGAAACTAACTAGAGAAAATAGCGTTGTTTGGAACATTTTAATTTTCTGAGAACATTCGAAGTTGGTTATCTGTGCCGATAGAAATTACGAAATTAAGATATTTGTAAGGAAATGAGACTTCCTAAAACGTCTCAGAAGGATAAATAAGGAAATGCTTTTATTATAAATTGAGTTAAATAGAGATTTCTATTTATATAAATATTCATTTTACGGGTAAAATTATTATACCGGCAAATTTTATGTATTATGAATTACTTTTAAAATTTAAAAAAAAATCTAACAACATTTTACTCAAAATATTTCATACTGCTTCGTTCATAAAACTAAAAGGCACTCAGAAAACAATGTTTATTCATATTTTTAACGACGTGAATGTTTTATTATTTAATGTTTAAAAGGTTTATTTATTTCAAGAAATATAGTATGTCTGCTAAGCATTTATTAGTTGTTTAGTAAAGACCGTAAATCCTTCAAATATTTAAGATGCTTCAAAGCTTGAAGAGGCGGAATTAAATTGCTTTGAGCCTATGTTCGAGCATCAAACCCAATATCATGTAGGCGTCTTACAAAAACAATATTTATTATAAAATGTTATTAAACATGTTAAACTGTTGTTCAAATTTTCATCAACACTTTATAAATACCTACTGGGGCAATTAATTATTATATAATTATTAAATAAATAAAGACATATATATATATATATATATATATATATATATATATATATATATATATATACATACATACATACATATCTATATATATATATATATATATATATATATATATTTATATATATATATATATATTTATATATATATATATATATATATATATATATATATATATATATATATATATATAATACGTTTTCTTGTTTAATAATTTAAAACCACATAGGTTATTCAAATACAAGAATATTTATTAGTTTATATTCAAAACTTTTCGTTGGTAAACAGTACCAACATCAGTACCATTTAATATAAATTAATAAATATTCTTGTATTTGAATAAACTATGTTTTTTTAAATATATACATATATATATATATATATATATATATATATATATATACCCTGGGGCTTCAAACCGTAGTTTAAAAAAATAATAAAACTCTTACCAATCATAAATACCACGAGTGCTACTTACAGTATGGTTCTATTGTAATATCCCTAATAGAAAACAGTGGCAATGACCCTCCTCGTTGTGTGGTTTCAACGCTTTCAAACTAAAGCTTGAATCCTTCTCTGAGGATTATTCACCAAAACATAAGGCACCCTGATTTCATTGGTAAGCAGATTGTATTATATTTTTTAAGGAAATCTACTTATTTCAAGAAAGAAAAAAATGTATGACAAGCTATGTAAATACTAATACTATCTCAATAGAGGCGTCGTACTTTGTTACTTATAAAATTGCAAAAGGTGTAATGCTACCAACAATAGGTGAGAAACTTATATTACCGGCTACGTTTTTGCACTTCAAGTAAACGAAAGCACCAAAATAACAAACACGGCTCAGTTATTTTTATTTTTTACGATTTGTTTATTATGAAGAAGTTATAAAAGAGTGTAACCACTCCAATTTAACGCTACATCGAAACTAATTTTTATCATGATTGATGAGAATGTGCTGAAAATATGCATTCCATTTTCAAAGTGTATTGTTTTAGGCACAACCAAATACACAACTCAAAGTTGCTTCACAACCAATACCAAAATAAACTATTTCAAGAAATGGTTGGTCCTTTTATTTCGCAAATACAGCGAATTATTAATTATGATACAGCATATTTTTTACACTGCCATTACTTTTGGAAGAAAATTATATACCTCCAAAGCCAGATGTGTCGATATATTACTGTACTTGCAAGCTATTCAAAAATGTGTTCATAACTATTTCATTGATAGGTTACCAAACGAGTGGTAAATGCGGGAAATTTTTATCGATATAACTAACACCTGTTGAAAAGGACTGGAGAATAATGTTAAGTTGAATTATTCCTGCAATTAAAGCTGTAACCACAGGCAAACAGGAACAAGCTTCACTGTCATTAAAATACTCTTCGAACTTTGTCGATTTGTACCTTATTTTGTCTATTTTCTGTACCAATCGAATTGCATGTTTTTATATAGATAAATTTATTAAATAAAACTGTAATGTTATAATTGTTTTATTTTACTTTAATGGTCATAATGTTTTAAACAATGTTCCTAAAGTAGAAAACGAATGGAAATGAGAATGAATAGGTAAACATAAAGTTTTGTTACTTATGTAATAAAAATAAAATATATGATGAAGTTTTTTTTTATATAAAACGAGTTTCTAAAAAATATTAGGATCAAGATCCTTCCTTCCTATCAACAAACCCCCCTCCCCTGGTTTTAGTACTACGTAAAAATCTTTGATAACGTTCAGGTGGTAAGCAGGTGTTAGAACGTTGGGAACCTCTGAGTTATACAAAAGATGATACATGCGATAAGCATGGGTGAGAGAAATGAAACTTTAACATGATTTGCCCCCAATTTGACGTAATCTCCATATGCGATTCCATCATCACCTTTTCCACAAAATCTTCGAACCTTAGTCCAATCGTCTAATAAGTACCAGACAAGTAGAGTAACCGTATGAATACTCCTATTTCAACGAAGTATGTAGATTGTACATCTCAATCTTTGTAAAATGGTTCTTTGATATTATCTGTATACTTTTTAGTAAACATAACAATACAGTTAGAATGTGGTGTGTAAACAAGATATATCAGGATTCAACAGGAGTGCTGGTCGATTTTGTCAATCCAATAATTCCAGGTAAGTGAGTAGTGATATTATGGGCCCCCTGTCTTAACGTTAGTTTATGGAGGTGTAAAATACCACTTGATGGTTTCATGTTTCCCTAGATAAAACTTTATATTTTCTTCAATATCATCCTGTTCTAAATATTACCCTCTTGATCTCTCTCCTATCCCTCACATGCGGTATCAATATGTTCTAAATAAATATCATTTTCATCACATAAACGGAGATCCCTGAATTAATCCCATGAAATGTACGTATCAGTCACTTTTACAAATCGGCGACTCTTGAGAGTTACAGCCATCAAAGGTTTTTTGTTTATTTTCAAGCCTAGAAATACAACATGTAATGTAGTTATTCAAAACCTCTTTATCAATCTTCTTAAAAACCAATTATTTTATATCTTACAATTCATTCTTACAATACATGATCGGCGCGTGATTTTCTTAAACGTGACATCACCAAAAGCCCTCAAATTTATACCTACATATTTATCTATTATTTAATGTTAAGAAGATAGCTGCCTAAACATGTAAATATATTGACAATATGAAAAATAACTTACTTAAGATCGCTTAAACAGGCGCAATGGACCAGTTACACTTGAAGCATTGATTTGGATTTGAAGAATGATGTTCAATGACTTACTATACCACTACTGTTGGCATTAAGAGAAGAGAAGTTAGTAGGCTGGATAAGGGCGGCCGATGATGGGAGGGGTTAGGATAACCTAACAAACAATTTGCGCCCGACGGAGTGTTGGAATAGCAATTAATTAATACTTATTTTAATACAATGAATTATGTACTTATAATTACTAAATAAATAATTACTTATTCACTTAGACTAAACGTTTATGATTACACCAAGCGATATTTAACTTTGGCACTAATGTAGGTCGTTTATTGTCTATTGTGAACTTGCCTCATATCCATGATGCACCCAATCCAGTACTTATTCGGTTTTCCAAGGAACACATAATCCAATATATAATCCCGTCAGAAATCTCGAGATCCTCGTAGGTCTAATAATTCAACAATATTAGGATAAAATATTTTGAATATTTTATGGTTTATATAGGACAAGTAATAAAATGTTTAACTTTAATAGATCAATACAAAATTCTTAAAGCATATGCCATACAGAGTAACTGTTAACCTATATTGCAAGAGGAAGACAATCTTGTTAACATATCTAATTTCCACTATATAATAACAGTGCTTATATGATAACGTGTTGTTATTTAAAGGCAGTGACCTAGACACAACCTTTAAATATAGAAGAAGCAAGTGTTGATTGTTCTTGAATAATAACTACGTAGTTGAAACAAAACATTTTTATTATTGAGGAAAACAAAAAATAAAATACGTTCTATAACTAATCTATACATATCAGAAAGAAACAAATATGCAGCAATCAATAGCACGAGCTGACAGACAGTCTTGGAAAGTCCTCGTGAATATTAGATTGCAAAACCTTTCAAAGTATCCGGGATTTCATCAATCATAGTTTTAGTTACTTCAAAGGGTATGTTCTTGTGCCTACCAATGACGACCCTGTTTCAATCCATCACTTTGTAAATTGAAATGTACCTACCTAGTTTTACGCTGAAAATGTTATGTAAATCACTTGCTATTATGCACATCTATTTTGATATTAGTTAAATAAAAGTAAGGTCAGTAAAAAATAGTAAAATCTAGTGGGAATTATAATGTAAATAACAAAGCAATAAATATATTTTGTATTTTTGATGTAAGGGTTTTAATGTGTGCAATACAAATTTATTTGCACCCAGATCATGTGATTTTACGTGTTATTATTACTATTAGAAAACTCGGAGGAACATCATTGATGTAGAGCATTTAACTATAGCTTGTATACTCTCTTCTCATCCCCACCACAGTTTTGCTTAGTGGTTAGGCGAACTACGAGAATATTTCTGCAGAATCCAAGTATATATCTGATGCTCTTTTGATATCCTCTGGTGTACATAACTACCACCTAAACTACTATCTCCTTACAGCTCTCAAGGTATACAAATGACTTGGGTTGTGCTTTCCTCTTGCTCCTCGTCGCATCTCTTGCACACATTTGACCTAAACCTTTCTAATTTGTATAGGAACTCCCTCAGATCCAAATAGCATGTGACCTGCTCTACAGTTACTCTAAGTTGAGGTATATTAAATGATATTAGTTCTTTACCCACTAGACTCCCGATTCTCCCTACAGTTCTTTGAATTTGTTACACCATAAATTCCCATTCCACTCTTCAACGCACAACCTATCTATAAGTGCCGTAATCCTCTTACCCCTCTCCTGAGGCGGCAAATCCACTGCCCTTGTAAACTGTTCTTGACTTATACACCATTATTTTGGTAACACGTCCACTCTCTCATTCCCTATTCAGCCATAATACCCTGGAATTCAGGCTAGGTTGAGCGAATTATACTAACCCAGCTCTGCTAGAGAAGCTATAGAACCACCAGCTTAGAGCTGGGACTAGCTTTACATAATGCCTACAGAGCTCCTTGACTGTGCGAGCAAATCCAGATAAACTTGTCCCACTTTCCATACATGATTTTATTTCCAGTAAATGGTTTGATCTCGAGCACCTTAGTCTGAAAAAAAAAGTTGTATTCTTCTAAGCGAAGAAAGGATCTGTCTTGGTGTCTCGGTCCAATAAAACCGATTCCCCAATACTTCCTTCATCTTGGAACCCATCCGTAAACTAGATTTCACCATATTTATGTCTATTCTGAACTTGCCTCATATCCATGATGCACCTAATCCAGTACTTATTCGGGTTTCCAAGGAACACATAATCCAATATATAATCCCGTCAGAAATCTCTCGATCCTTAGCGGTTGACTTCATGGACAGCCACCTACAGACTTTTTTTGTTACCACCTAATAACAATGGAGATGTGATAGGTCCGTCATATAATGATTTGAGACATATTTGAATTTTGATTTAGACAAGTGTAAACCGACAATCGTTAATCCTCGCCTTTCGATGACGGCATACATGATTACAGGGTATGGACTTAGACATAAATGAGAAATTATGACCTACCAATGGTCATAAAATATTTTTAAGTGTGAAAAGAGTTGAAAAAATTGTAGTTTTCATTTTTAAAACAAAACTAATAATACAAAAAACAGACATATCCACTTAAAATATATTTTACATTATTATTTGTATCTTCTGGTACAAAGTTACGGTTATGTTAGCGATTTTTGAAAGAATGAGATTTTTATCCATTTACCCTTTAAAACATATCGCGGTAAATTATTACATATTTTCCATGTTTAAATACAATCGCTTTTATTTTAAAAATCGAATGTTTAATCAACTTCTTTACTTGCTGATTTCGTTTATGTTGGCAATATTTCATTATTATTAGTAGTAGCTTTTATACAGGCTGGTAAACCTAAATATAAAAACCAATAACAGAAAATAATTTTCAGTGAAAACAGTCTGTGACAATTGAAATGAAATCACCAAAACATTCCCCAAGGTTTCTTTTTAGAAGGAGGTTTTTTTAAAGTTGATTACTTTAAAATATTTATGTGTAGTGCCATCATTCCAGCGAGTCTAACATAGGGACACAAAATATATTGAACACAGCGGTAAACCAATACCGTCTGGTATTACCAACGGCACACGTAGTGCATTGCATTTGCGGCCAGTACTGCCAACTTGTGTGGCAATTATTTGAACAACCCCATTGAGACCCTGAAGTAATAAACGTGGACGGTAAAAAGTAATTGTTTATTGCCCATTTTCATTACATGAAACAGTTATGACAAATGGGATTTTTACATGGTTGTTAGAACGATACGGTTACTTCTTGTTCAGAAAAATTATATTTTCATTATATCACTTTATTATTTTTAATTAAAATATTTGGTGTTTAACGATGGGTTACTAGTGTGACTTCAGGTAGGGGGAAAATATTAATTCTCCGCTACATCCATCTCCCTACTCAAATCTCACTTTCTTTCGAATTACTACTATTTTAACAACTAAAAACTACCTTTTCAAGAAAATTAGAAATAAACTCTATATCCGAAATACGTGTCTCACGCAAAACATGTTTTATTCTTAACGTGCCGCTATCTAAGTCAACCAAGACCATAACGTACTAATAGCCTCCCAAAGATAGATACGCTAGATAACCTCTCATAGATTATCTAGTACAGACACACGAGGTTTGCTACGATACCTCCAATATCTTTACAGGCAGATTGGCAGCATCTTTGCATTGGTTATGAGCATGTCTGCCATATACAAACGACTAACAAGAGCAACGCCCAATTCAATCACACTTGAGTACTACATAACATTCAGTTATCTAAATATTGATTAGTAACACACCAATGTAGCATAATTTTACTTACCCGTATGAAAGAGCTTTAAGCCTTTCTGACCAACTTTGTAATACTCACCATGCGTACGTATTTCTTCATAGCCACATATCATGGTTATTTCTATCTGATTTATTTCGTTGTACAAACTATCTGACCCATATTGGCTCTTCCGTTAGATATACTTGTTCATAACCACCTACCAGAATACCTCATGACCACTTAGTTTAGTTCTTTAAATCCATCAACCGCAACTCCCTAGAAAACATAGACAACTTTATTAAAATATAATCATTCAAAATAATTTGTAGCTGAAAGATTTAAATTGACAAAAATTTCAAATAGTGCTTAAAAAAGAAATGACACATTATAAAGTGTATCACTTAATGTACGAAATACAGCCAAAGTCAATCTGTAGTTTGTTTAGCAGCAATAAAAATGTTTCAGTGAGTAATTTAAAAGTGTTTACCATGGGAGTGCCTTTTTGCATTAGGGATATTCTCCATATTTTTATTATGTCTGTTCTTGTTTTTGCTCGATTTATGTCGTGCAAAGTTTAAATCATGATTGTAACCGGCATCCAAGGAGATGAACCATTGATTGCATCATATGTTTTACACAGGGTACATTCTTCTCATTTTTATTACTTCTCATCTACTTGTTTCAAACAAAATATTTGTCTTTACTATGTGAGGTCAAATTCTGAGTCACTCTGATTCAAAATATTCATCTAAAATGAAGAAGACGAAAACCATCTATTTGATTTATATAAATAATATTAAAGTTACAGATAATAGATTCTTAAATGCTTTATTTACACATACATTTTCCAAAAATATAGTTGTCTGTCCTTTCTCGCAACCAGCAATATATTTGTTTGCGTCAGTGTTTTGAAAATAAACTGCAGTATCATATTTCTCTATCCCTTCCTACTCATGTTTTGTCCTCTCTTCTGTCACCATTTCAATTCTTAATATATCCTCATCTTTTCCACTCTCAATCTCTCTCCAGACTACTCTTAAAAACCTTTGGAAGAACTCTTCCCTCAGTCTCACTTTCTCAAAATATTAGTGTTTATTTCGTTTTGTATTTCTCATAGCCTATTCTTGTTGAACAAACGTTGAAGTTAAACTTTGGGTAATTTTGATGTCACAAATTTTGTGTTTGTAGATAAATAATAATTATTAAATGTCAATAAATATTAAAGTGATTTCAATATAAACCTTATTTAAACCAATTTATATAAATGAATATTAGGTGATATACATTTTACTACTAACCCATTCAAACTAAATTAGCCTGGCTTGAATCTTTCTCTTAATATTCTAAAAAAGTAAGTATATTTAGGTGGAGATGGGACTGCCTTGGTACTTTAAGTTGGAAGACAAAATGACCGTTACAATTGCTTAGCAGAAATGAGTGTTTAGTAAAACATTTGATGTCATTCGTTGTTTTTAAAACCCTATCACCCATTTCAAATGGGCGGTATCAATCTTTTAAAGAATAATATCACATTTATCAAACAAAAGGTACATAACTTTAAATATTTGTAGACTGATGGTAGACAAGAAAAGCGGATCTAGATTTAAAAGTTACGAATGACAATGAAATTTGTATAACGAACTTCAAACGACGTAAAGGAATGACTTAAGGTTCCAATATAAAGCAGAAACCCCTTTATAAAATACAACACAAGAGGAAAACGATATACCACACCTCGCCTGTCATTAAAGAAGGTTTCATTACGTTAATCCTGAAGGATATGCTTCCTACTTTTAGATCTAGAGCTACACATATTTGGTTGTTACTTCAATTATGCCTGTAGTAGACATACTGTTGTTAGTAGGGAGGCCCGAAATAACATTTTTAAAAAAAATTTTATTTTGATGTTGCACAAGGCTGGAAAATTTGCGAATTATATACCTAAACAAAACAAAAGAAAAACAAATATCAAAATCTGTGGACATCCCCTATTTGCGCATAGGCCCTACTCTAAAAAAAAATATAGATTTCGAGTACGAGTCTAACTGATGTCACCTGTTTTGTGACTAGTTATATTCTTTGTAAAATTTGAAATAACAAACTAGCTGGTAGAATATTAACATTTTAAAGTTTCATAACAAAATATAGAGCAACACAGCGAAACCATTAAAATTACACCTAGGCATGTGCACTTATTTAGTCTATTATTAGTGAAAGAATTTTCTGGATTTTCAAAAGACTAGATAATACTTTCCACTTTTGCTAGTTGATTGTCTTGCTTTAACGGAATCACGTCCACCTAGAATTTTTTCCCAACATATTGCAAAGCCTTATTTAGTAGTTTATATGTTAAAAAAAAATTTACCCCCTTATATAGTGTAAAACTAATTATTTTCAGTGTCCATGTAAAATCTCACATTTTAGTTATAGAGTCCGAATGTGGTTGCTGGAAAATCTATCCGTTGTTTGTAAAATATAGATGTATCTTTGTACTTGTGTTATTCAAACAAAGCTATTTTCAAATATTTACCAGTTCTTTGACCAAACTTAATTATAAGTTTTTATAAGTGTTGTAGACTGACTGACTATCATGTGACACTGAATATTACTTATAATAACTGGAGTATTTTGTCTTAAACAGAGGCATTGCATCTAAAAACGTTTCTGAGGATTTTATGCAAATAGTACCAAAATTATCTGACCAGTATTAGTAGGGACCATTGATATCTGTACAGCCTACTGGGGATGTCCTACAATAATTCTTCTATTAGTTACACACACACACACTGGAAACTATTCTCTACAAAATTCTTAACGGTTATTGTTCTGCGATAACGCCTAACAAACCGGTATGGCATTTATTTAACCTACAACGGATTTCCAGCTAGTACTCTGAGAATGGGGTATGACCTGTAGGATCTGCATATAGTGATATACACGTTTTTCTGCATTATATTCGGTAATAACTCCGGAATTCCATAACCGGGATCTGTACAAATTAATTAGGATTCGTAGATAGATACGTATATTACAGTGTGTTCGATTTGTTAGGAAAGAAAGGATGACATAAGACATTTCATCTGTAAACGGATCACAATTAGGTTATAAAAGATTGTTTATAGAACTAAGTTATCAAGATTATAGATAAATGATCCATTAAATAGAGCAAGCACTAAACTACGTCATACAATCTTGCTTAATAGACACTCTAAGTGCCATGAGACACTTAACTGTTGCGTATGTGTTCATTACTGTTTGATACAGTATTTTGATTTCCAATAACATTTAGTTCGAAAAAACTAGTTGTTATCAAAAAATTGTTTTCTAGAAAATTTCAATACTTTTTCATAAATATTAAATCTTAACAGAACAACAATTCCAATGAGTAAGCTATGTTTTTGTCGTGGGAATCTCAGAAGTGGCCGTAGAGTTCTAAACAATTCGATTAAACTGAAGATGATATTTTTCAATGGGATCCATAAAGAATAAATGAAATTGTTATATTGTGGGTTATCTAGATCACTAACTAGATTTCCAGAGCAATTGAATGCAAGCTAGTTATTGATGCACATAGTTGAAAAATGTTGCAGTTGAAGAAAACCTTCTCATAATATGTGGAACGATATGAAACTCGAGTATGGAAACTCGTCTCGAGATAATGAAAAGTCTGAACAATGAATAACTTTAATGTAGTTTACATCAGAAATACAATTGCATTTGAGTGTGTGCGCCTACATTAATTATAAAACGAAACGCCTAGGTCATTATTATGTTTCCTAATGACTTATATCCTACGATTAGAAAGGAAAACATTTATTCGTCCATAAACAAGCTACTTACACTCGTTCTGAATGTCAAACGTCAGTCCCGTGTCAAATACTTTCCTCATCTATCAGTTTATTACCTAATCACACTGATACAATGAAAGTTTGTCTCATGTACCAACATTAGCTCAACCGTCCAAGGTAAGCAGTGACATGTACTAAATTCTCTATACACTCACTAGCTAACTGAGAAATGTACGTTTACTACGCCGTATACAACTTTCGTCCTTACGTTGTACAATCAGTGATTATTTACCATCATCCTGAAACAATTTCATCTCTTTAGTAATTTTTTATCATTACTCTGTCACACGCTTGCCGCAAATGATGGGATTACTATTTTCCTCCCTCCACTAAAACTCCAAATAAATTGACTCAATAAATATTAACACGGTACCCTGACGTCAAAATAGTGGCTATTCTTTTCGCTTTGCACTATCGAATTTCCTTCCCTCCGTAGCCTATTACCTACTTTGATTCAGATCGGAGGCTGTATTCCGATTGGTCTCGGAAAAGGTTATACATTATTATGTGGTTATAATCATATGTTTGTACAAACTACCCAGGAATTATCAAAGTTATCCACGTTTAACGAAACATAAAGTTCATTATGAAAATCGCAAACAAAGTTTAATTTTTTCAATGAAACAAAAAATGATACGATATTATATTGGATAGATCAAAGTAAATAATTATTCTCATTTGAATTTCATACTGAAATTTCATTTTCAACTTTTATAGGAAGATACCGTACTATAATTTTTAAATCATTGAATAGGTAATAAAACGCTTGTGTTTGGAAAATTCTTTTGAGGGTGTGTATATTGCGGTAATAAAGTGTACTTTGTAATTTCTACACTCATATTTTTTTCCGCAGTCAAATGTCAACACCAGGTGTTTTACGTTTTATTGTATTGAGAAAAAAGTTCGATAGATGGTTTATATCAATATTGCATATGTAAAACTTTCAGAAGGAAAAAGGCAACAATTGCTAAAGTAAATTAGAAAATGTCCAAATAAAATATCTTTGTTATTACCCATAATAGGTTTACTATAGTACAGCATCTGATGATAAAAAGCATTTTTTTGCTAATATATGAAATTCCCAAGATTGAAAATTATTTTACCATATAAATGAATTAGCAAGTTACGATATTTCTTAATCACAGCTTAAGACAAAATATATGATTACAGTAGGGCATTATATTTCTAATCATAGAAATATTTTTCAAATTATGTAAACATAATTCAATAAATTATTTTAGATTTTTTTATGTGATAATCAAAATAATTTCGAAACATATTGTTTAAACTACATCTCCAAAACCAATGGAGGTAGCCTACGAGAATGGTTACTTTCTATCTAGGAAACTATCATTTCATATTTTATACGTTTTAAACTGTTTAAGATATACTTGAATACGTTTTTCATTATTTGATAACTAACATACAGGAAAAAAGATAATTAAAAACTGTTACATTTTAAAGCTATATATGTAGACCTATAACTCATCTTAGGTTAATTTAGGCACGAACCAAGTATTTGTTATAATCCTAATAAATATCCTGATTTGCTATTTACGTCCAACGTTACAGGAAAGTTTTAAAATATCAAAAACTCCTATCCTAATATTTTTTATATAATTAAAACATTTATTTAATTATGAATAATATTAAATCTAGCATAAATCTTAACTAAGGTTGGGGTGCAGGGTAAGATAAGAATGTAGAGGGGGAGAATCAAGTGATATCCTTATAATTAATACGCTTAAGTAGGTAAATTCAGTATATAAGTTATCCAAATTTTAAAATACGGTATTAAGAATGTATGAACTTTAATTAAAATAATATTTAAAAGAAATACCAAAAAATATTATTTACTTTTGTCTTCGTTTACCAATTATTAATATAGAAATTTATAACGTGGCATCCATATGATGAAAACATATTATTTACTGACCATTTGTTTCATAAAACTCACAATCATTAAACGGAATGTCTCAACTAATCCTAACGACTCTACTAAATAATGTATTAAAAGTGAAAGAAGTTTAGTGGAGTCCAGAAAGTTAGACATTTCAGACGAATATGGTAAAGTAAATGTAAAATCAAATCAGGCATAAAGTGACTGGTTCTGACAGAAAGCCGATATTACAAAAACAAAGTTACAACAACCCTGAGATCAGGCGGTGACGTGACACCTTCTGAACCTGCTCCAGGGTTTAATTGATTGTTTCAGTGAGGGTATATACGTTTCCTTTATGCTGAAAAATATCAAACATTGCAATTTATCTCTCGATGAAGTTTTTAGTTTAGCAAGATTTACTTTCAATGCGTGTTTTGTTACAATAATTAAATTTAATTTGGTAGTTGCAGGATGCCGTCATTCGGTAGTACTATTAAATAATAATAATAGTAATAATAATAATAATAGTAATATTATTAATAATAGTAATAATAATATGCACTCAAAATTTTGACTTTATTGGTATATTATTAATTATATTTAAGACCTCCATTACAAGCATATTTTTAAAACAATGAATATGCAAGAAGCTTTTATTCCGAGAATAATATTGAAACATGTGGAGCTTCATGCACTGTCAACGCATAATGTAATACTCACTCAGAATCCAAAACTCAAAAACATATGAAGTACAATTGATAAATTGCTACAAACATGATTTTTTGAAATAATTTATTTATGTTAAGGAAATATGTCTCTATTGATAAATTACGATTTACCTAAACTACATATATTTTCTCTTATATAGCCTACATTTGTGTGTGTGTGTGTGTGTGTTTTGTGTGTGTGTGTGTTTTGTGTGTGTGTGTGTGTGTGTGTGTGTGTGTGTGTGTGTGTGTGTGTGTGTGTGTGTGTGTGTGTGTGTGTGTGTGTGTGTGTGTGTGTTATTATTCTGGACCCGATACTTTGAGGTTACTATAACGCATATAATGGTATGACTTGTCGATATAAAAATAAATCAGTTTCGTTTGAGAATCAATTCTCGTTAAATAAAGCACAGACAGGCCGAATATATATTTTAAGAAATACGTTTCTAAATTAATTTTTAAAAAAGAACATTAGTAAGAGAAAACATTTTTAGTTTTAATATACCTGGAAAAGGTAAAGAGTATGTAAATATTTCATTACTGAAATAAAGGAATTTACTTAATATAAGTAAAACAAAATTTAATAAGTCACCAGTTATTTTCAATTAAATTTAAAAGGAGTCCATGGAAGAAAATCAGGTGTTCAACACAAAAGAAATATACGAAATTTAATGACTAGTTTAATATGTATACTTGAAAATTTGACTATACCTTCCACGTTTTCATTAATCATGTTTAGCCTGCAAGAAATATTAGGTGTAATACGTTCAATCAATTACTAAAAAAACCACGTGTATAATTAATGAAACAGTAGTTCACCATTCTTAACGTTCCTGTCACTAGTGCTATCGCTGTTTGCTCCTAAACTGTTCTCTATGATGTAAATTTATATAAAAATAAATGGCAATCACTATTCTTACAATATTTCGTGTTGAAAATACCACACTGTTCTCTTAAGGTAGAAATCCAGCCTTACAAAAAAAATAAATTTTTGAGTCTATTCCATAAAAAACGACAATAAATATTTGACCGAGATAATATTTTTTTTTTTAAGCTAGGATATATTTGATTCAAATTGGCAATATTTATTTGAGGATTTAAATTTATCATCAATAAATAAAGAATCAATAAAAATTACCATTAGAAATGTAATATACTTTATATTCAGAAGGATATATATTTAAAGATGTTTCTATACCAGCAAAAGTTATAAACAAATTACATTGAACCATTGTCCCTCTTTGTTAGTTTGTAAATGGTTTTTGAATAGATTCTTTATAAAATGTTTGTCCTAATTTAAAATAGCAACCATCATTGCCCTGGAAGTAGGCCATATATCTCGGTTTCTTTGCAAAGAAAAACTTAATGTGAAGCATTGGGATTCTGTCATTTGGGAAACGGAAGGAAGTAAAAAACAGTTTCCCTTCTGGGATAATAGGCTTATCATTGATTTGAAGATACACTTAGCCTAACAAATTATTTCCTTTATTTAATATATATACTATCTAAATTATACTATTTATTATATATATATATATATATATATATATATATATATATATTTATTTATTTATTTATCTAAATTGTTCATTATTTGCATTATAATTTTAAATTACCAAAATTAAATATATCTATGATTTAAACAATAAAATACTATGATGTTTGATATAACCATGATCATATCATTGGTTATAAGTCTTTGATTATAATCTTTGATTATAAATCGTGTGTAATACAAACTGTCGAATTGGAAAGGCAAGAAGAATTGTAGTAGATAATAGATAAATAAATTGCATACCTGTCTTCCCGCAGCAACATCTTTGCGCAAAATGAAACTATTATTACCAAGTAAGTAATATTATGCCACTATAATTGATCATATGAAAGCTTGGTGTGGCCAATAATTGAATTTTGCTCACTGCTGAAAGGAGAGATTCTCAGAACTGTAAGCTATAGATATCGCTTTTTATTATACAAAATTGTCGATAAAATGACGACGGAATTGTCTGTAAAACATTTACTAGAAATCAACGGTATAAGAGGCCTGTGCAGTTTGCTTCTGCGTAATGATTATTTCCTTTTGAAATATAAATAGGCTGCATAGTCAAAGATGGAGAAGAACTCAGATCTGATAATGCATTGAGTAAACTTACAGATTTAATTGTATACCGAAAGATATAGAGAATTTATTTACATTTTAGTGGGTTGATTTGTATTTTAGTAAATAAAACAAACAAATAAGATTATTTTTAAAGTGTTACGTAGGCGACAGGTTTCACTTTTTAAAATGTACATGAAGGAAATCCTTCAGTGATAGATCTACAGTGATATAGTTACAGCAACGTTCATAAGTAGACCAATAATACGGGATACAAATGCACTACTTTAAAGCATTGTAAAAGGTTTTTTGGAGAACTAAGGCTATTTTAAAAAAATATTTAAAATGTATATATACCCTATATATATGATTAAGTTATTATCTGGAGTACAGCAGTTGATTCTGCAGAGTATATAATCACAGTTCCGATGTTTTGCTAGAATTACATATAGCATTGACGAGGTGAACTCAAAAACAGTTGGCTCGCTCTGCAACTATGATGGTTCACATCGTCAATGTTTGATTAAGTTGTATCGAAACGTCGGAAATGCAATTTTATGCACTGAATTATATACGTATGTACCCCAGATAATAACTATTCATCGTATTTTTCTATCCGTGAAGGAATACAATATATATGTGTGTGTGTGTGTGTGTGTGTGTGTATGTGTGTGTGTGTGTGTGTGTGTGTGTGTGTGTGTGTGTGTGTGTGTGTGTGTGTGTGTGACTGTGTGAGTGTGTATGTGTTTGTGTGTGTGTGTGTTTGTGTGTGTGTGTGTGTGTGTTGTTTGTGTGTGTGTGTTGCAATTGCCCTTGGTTTCACCTTTGTATGTTTTTCCCTGCCTATGGTTTATTATTGCAAAGGTCTGTGAAAACATAGTCGTTTATAAACCACTCAGGATCGAACATCGTTGTTTTCGTCGTATGCTGAAAACATGACAACAACCAACTGAAAATACTTGTTATACATCGATTTATCTTACATGCTGACGAGGACCAGCTTTACGACGAAACAACGAAATAGACCTGGTCAAAATAAAACCTCATCCCGCATTTTAATTTCAACTGGAGACATCTGTAACAAGCTGATGAAATATATACATGTATATAAATAATATATATATATATATATATATATATATATATATATATATATATATATATATATATATATATATTATAAAACAACTAAAACTATATACAACTAAAACTTTATATATATATATATATATATATATATATATATATATATACCAAGTTTAAGTCTAAATAATCAACTATTACAATATACTATTTCACATTTTGAAGATCTCCCAAGTAATAATATTTTAGTAACTGTATCCCTAAGTAGCAAGATTGTATTACATTCATAACATCGATTAGGTTGGTTAAGCTTAATTATTTTTGTAATTTCTGTTCACAAGTTCTTAAAAAAATGTAGGTTACATTTCAAAGACACAAAATTATTTCTTTCTCGCATGAAAATTTGTTACAATCAAAATCAAAAATCTAGGAATTGAATGGTTACAAAAAGTAAAACAATATTCATTTAATCAATCAAATCACTTGAACATATCTTTGAGAGTCTTTTTATATCACCATTTAATCAACGTATGTAATTGGTTTTCTGGTGTGCTTTACACACAAGATTTTCAAAGATGCTATATATATATAAACTCTCAAGTGGATTTTTTTATCTAAGTAACAAAAAAGTTATGTTTTGCTAATAAAATTATTTTTGTTTATAAGTTGTTGTCTGTTGCTCACTGTAAACAGGGTATTGAAAGCCGACACTGCATACGTGCATGACGTGAAATTTTCAAAGTACGGTGTTTGACAATTGTCGTGTTCGAGATGATGTTATGAGGAAATTTAAGCTTCTGTCCAAATATCCTTACACTCCCTTTTTACATCGAAGCAATTTATACGGTCTTGTTACAATATATTGAATCTTTACCTTAGCTTGCTAGTAAAACACGACCCTCTTTACGTCGGTGGAAACGCTACTCCTCTAGTGTTACTTCGACAAAGCCACGCTTCCTTGTCCAAAAAACTAAACTCCCATTTAATTACGTTCATCTTAAGTTTTAAACTAATGGAAATTCCGTTGTCATGGTTATCATACTATTTATATTTAATCTCCAAACCATTCTACATCTCTCACCTGAACTTATTTCTACATGATTTTCATGCAAGGCTTTTCTTTAATGTAATGTGTCACTTTATTTTAAGTCTTTAATTTTAAAAGTTTATTTGTCTATATTTCTTCATTTTTTTTTAAAATTTAATGTTCTTACTCATATATCAAATTACGACGGTAGCGCTTTTACTCTGTTGGCATGATCTTATAATCAATCTCCCTAGACGGCTTTTGGAACCGAGTCAAATATAGTTTTATTCCTAACTTTAATTCTAGACTATAGGATTTTAGATTATAACTAATACATTTATAGAAATATAATATTCCCTATCTTGGCCTAAGCTATTATCTTTACACATCCTATTCATATATTCACTATTCATTATTCAATTTTCTTTAATTTTTTTTTCCATAGTCTTTTATGCCTTTTGGCCTAGTTCCATAGACAACACAGTTACCGTCTTATTGGCATCCGTTATTTAGGCAAGCCTCTTTTAAGTTATAGTGTTGTTAAATATATCTTACTGAAGACAATTTGTCCTCTCTATGTCTAAATTACTCTGTCTCTTCGTTCGTAGTATATTATTTACTAGTCTGTAGTATATTTAGTCCAATTTAATTAATATTAGGCTTTTGAATTTTGTAGAGAAACACTGATGAAGATCCCCACATAGTGGTCGAAAATATCCTTTCTCAGTAACAAATTCAACAAATTTAAAGTTCGGATAGTCACTAACTATTGTTTTATGGATAAGAATAGGCACTTTGGCTTATGTCCACTAACCACAATTTTACAGTTTGATTTAAACCGGTCGATTAGCCTTTGGTCTGTTTAGAGTTATGTTTGTTTATAATATATGTTAACACTCAAATTGTGTCTAAATTAGTGTTAGGTAAATCAATTTACATTTCTTTTCACTATTGTTACCATTTTTATATCAATAATTTTAAATAATTTTAATACTATGCTCTTTGGCCTGTATACTTATTCTGTACTAATACCATATTTCTTGCATCGGTAATTTTGGCCGTGTGATTTGTTAATTTTAATCATGCAAAATGCTAGTTATGTTAATTTAGTTTAAGATCTTGCTTCACAAGTTCGTTATTCCATTCTTGATCTAAGTTTTATTGCCAATTTTTACACGTATGCACACAAACAACAGCCTTACATATACGAATCGACATACACAACACGAAAAATGTCACCCAAATAAAAAATATGCAGTCAGCCCATCCAAGGCAGGCGTGTACATATACCTTTTTCAAAAAAGTCAAGCAGTTGGGATATACTCAAGCAACTACGATGGTGATATAGCTGCAGTAATAACAGCCGTTAACGAGCTGAGGTTAGCCACAGAGAAAGAACAACTGAATTGCAGAATAGTTGCTATTTTCATCGACTCACAAGCTGCAAATATCTCTTTAGCCAGCAGCACTCCGTTAGGAATCCCTGGTAATGAGAAAGCCGACAAATTAGCAAAGGACGGATCAAACTTGCAACAGCCTATTTCCCTTGTGAGCTTAACATCTGCTAAAAGCCATTAAGAAACTGCAGTCAGACAACACTTTAAATCAGTTCACCTGGACACAAGTAGAGGATAGAAGTGGCAAACGTTACTGTTGGGTGGGCCTCTCCCTTGAAATCTAAGCAGAGCGGCTGCCGTCGCACAATTTCGTACTTGTACTAGGCATGATTACCTCCAGGCACATGTTCACCGTCTTGGTCTGGTGGACACTGACGTCTGTCCCCTATGTCTAGGAGAAAGAATGAACGGCGACCATCTGCCAAAGTGCCCCGAACTGGCGAACATAGCTCCACAGTTGTCTCGTCTCTACTGGGAGGCTCGACGCCGAATGGCTTCTTTACCAAGGGCAGGCATTGGATAAAGTAAAGTAAGTATATTTCTTCCCGCAGCCATTGTCGGTGAAAGATGTGCATAACCTCGACGGGCACGAAACCCCCTCCTTCTCTGACTGACTGACTGCATGCATAATCCGTCAACAACACACGGAAACAATTAATTCTTTCAGTCACAATATTATTAGGAGGTTAGCTGACTATTTAGCTTACAGTAGGACAAAACTGGCATACGATGTACACAAAGACACAGTTGAGTGCAAGACGGTGGGCAACGATTGAATTTATATAGAACAATATATTCACTTATAGGGCCTAGGTTGGTTGGTTAACTACAGAATTTTATTCATGTTTATATAAAGGTATAACACATACAGTCATAAATACTGATACAATCACACATAGTTGATTGCAGGAACTTGGGAAACTACTTTATCTGTATACAGCTCTACAGCCTAGACTCTCAGTCGGCTTAGACTTGTTGGCTGGGTACACTATTGCACTCACGTACATAATAATACAACACACACTCGTCTACTGCTTGGCAGTTGGTTAGTGGTTCGTCAGCCACAATACGAATATATTAGAATAAAATACCTAGATAGTGTAACTTTATAATTGTACTGTAAAATATTGTTGGTATGTTTGATAACTAGTATATTTTATTTCAATTAATTTATTATTGTTAATAAATTTTCAAGCATTCATTACCATAGAAACTCTATGTAAATAATGCATTTGTATCCATAAAAACTTTATCTAAATAAACAAAAAAAGTGGAATTCAAAAGTTTAAAAGTTCTATACAGTTTTACCTCTTATTACCCGTTCTTGAGTTTTGTTTCGCTGCTCATTTATACTTCTATTACATACTTTCAGATATTTTGCTGAGGAGGAAACTAGCAAGTTCAATTCTCTCTTAATTATTTTTTTACTGGTATATTCACTTTAGAACCCCTGTCCCATAATGGGATAAAGATGTCCTAATGTCGGTAGAACTAACGAGTTTTATCTAATTTTTATTTGTCTTACATAATTCCTGATTTTTCAGTATGTGAAAATAATATTAATTTTCACTATACTAATTCATTTTAGCTATACTGGAATTTATTACCGCTATTGTCAAATCCGGTTCGGCTGTAGCTTCAATGAACAATGATTACATCTATGATTAGATTATTTATGTAATGATATATTATATATATATATATATATATATATATATATATATATATATTCATTTAAATATGTATATATATATATATATATATATATATATATATATATATATATATATCTGATAACGTTTAACAACATTGTTTCTCCTAGAGAGGTGTCGTCAGTACAATCAGGTATCATAAGTGGGATTATATAATCAATATATTAGAACTGTGATGGGTATCCTACACATTTCTTGGCTGTAAAAATGTAAAACAGATTTGTATTAATGGGTTTGTTCTCATAGTAAAAACCCTAGAGACTCCTCTTGGTTTGGGAATCTGTGAATGAAGTTATAGTAGCACTATGTTTGTAATAAATCTTTCAGGTACACAAAGATAGGAAATTATAGTTTTGTCCCTGAAATATTGTACAAACCTAAGTCACAGTTTAGCCTACGAGCTTATTGAAATAAGGAATGAGTGAAGAATCTCCCCTAGGGGTAATAAATGAGAGAATATTATAGTAATAAATAATAAGCCTCTAGAATACCAACTCGGATGACGTGGATAATTGATAGAGACCTTAATCCTAAGCCTAATTACCATTCGCGTGATCTATCGCAATTGCTAGTAAAATATATAACGTTGATTTCGTTTGATGTTATACTCGCAGCAAGATTAGTCTCTATGGGAGCGGGCTAGGTGCAAATTCTCGATAAACTATTAGTTTTGTTCACAGTAGTTACAATAAGGCTATGTTTTATAAGTTACTCAACATTTTCAATTTTTTTTTCAATTCAGAAGTAAACTGGTGATTGTGATCAATATTCCCACATTTTGATAATAAAAGCAGGTAGTTTACAGAGCCTGATTGGTTTTAACTCATTGATTTTGTATTGGAAATTTTAGACAATATTTTACTCATGTCTATTTATAAATATATTAGATAAAACGATATAGATATCATGTAAATTGAAGATTTTTAAAACGATTTCAAAACTATCGTATTTCGTTGGATATGATAATTCATGACGTTTAGAGTGGTCTTATGAAACGTTTATAAGTAATTCAAATAAACATAGGCATTTATCAGTCTAATTAACTTAATTACATTATTCCCTTGATTATTACTACTGTTGAAATAAGTCATATTATTAATGCTTCTGAAACACGCCTTCATACAGTTTCAATAACAAAGGACAACTCAACAATAGGTTTTATAGATAAGCTTTAAAAAACTAAAACAAAAACCGTTCCGTCATCGTTTTTTCTTTGTTTGAGATTAATTGGAATAGCATTTAGGAAATTGAAACCATTTAAAAAATTTTTTGTATACATTTTTGATATTATATAGGCTATTGTAATAATTGCCTACGTATTTATACAACATTATAAGTATTCCGTTATTTGTTGTTGATTAATTTATTACATAAGAATAAGCTAGGGAGATATTTTATTTTGCTATAGAAATACTGAAGTATTTGTGTTTGGTGAAGACGGATAATTTTGCGCTTGCAGATTGCATTTTCTAACCGAACTATTACAAATAAGAAAGGAGGTTTTTACCAAGATCCATTTCCTTGTGAATACATCAATGTCAGAAAGTTCCTAACGAAAATACATTTCTGTTAGGGATACAACAAAACATTTTCATTCCTTTCTCATCATTTGCACGATTTTGTTGAATAATATAGAATAAATATTACTATGGGTAAAATGTTACAAGGATTGTGCTATAAATGCCGTGGTCCATTTATTAAATTAAAAGTTTATTAAAGAATATACGGTGGTAAAAATAGCACAGTGTTCCCGGCTTAACAACCGGTCGCTAATGATTACGATTGATGGTTTAGTATTAATACATAAAAAAACATCTTGTGTTAAAACAAATAATATAGGTTTATGATTTCACCGAAGTATCTGATACGCCTAATATTATATACTGTTTGAAAGACTATATTCGTTTTTAAATAGTAATACATTCTTTATTTTTTATCATACCAATATTACAGGCACAACAATTTTAGTGGCCTTTAATAAGTAAACTAGTACCTGCGCATTGTGAAAGATGAAAATGACGGAGTTATGAGCCTGATCCATTTTATGGTGACCATAAACACAAATCAACAGGGTTTGAAGTAGTATCATGTTGTTATTCCTCAAGTTGTTTGAATAGTGGAAAGGGTTATGGAGGAATATCTTTGGACTTCATTTTTACAAATTATTTTTTTACTGAAGATTTGACGAATAAACAACGTCTAATGTAGTTATATATATAAATATATATATATATATATATATATATATATATATATATATATATATATATATATATATATTGTAAAACTTAGATGAATTATTTTTTCTTGTTGAATATGTATTGTAACATAAAATAATTTTCATAAACAAGAATATACGAATATTACTTCATTTTATTGTTCATTGAAGCTTTTCGCTAATTTACATTATTAGCATTTTCAAAATATATGAATCACTGTCCAGTTATGTGACCAGAGTAAGACTGTCAGTCTTACTCTGGTCACATAACGTGTACAGTGATTCATATATTTTGAAAATGCTAATAATGTAAATTAGCGAAAAGCTTCAATGAACAATAAAATGAAGAAATATTCGTATATTCTTGTTTATGAAAATTATTTTATGTTACCATATATATATATATATATATATATATATATATATATATATATATATATATATATATATATTCGACGTAATCGTTCGTCGCCTAATCCCTTCCCAACTACCATGTCTCCTTATCCTGTCATATGTTTTCGGTTATCTCTAGAAACTTTATCTATTTACTCAATGTGGCTTTGGATCCAATCTGACCAAAACAACTCACTTTAAATAGGTATGTCAACAATTGCTAATATAAATAAAATAGGAAGCAAATCTATTAAAATAATTATAACTCAGTCTAACCATTTACGTTTGGATATCAACCTATCGTCATTTTTGCTAATTCGTGACAAGCAAACTTACACTCATTGTCCCATATTCGAATAGCCTAAAAAACAAACAAAAGTATAAAGGAATACCAATATCCTTAAAAAACAGCATTTGAAAAGTATATGCATTAACTAATTTATCCTATAATACTGTATGGGCTGTGGAACAGAAGTGTCTACGTTATTTATTCTTATAATTCAGTAGCTACACAGTAAATTTAATAAGTTTTTTTTCTACTTTTTAAATAAGTTATTATTATTTTAATAAACTAAATTTATTACTTTATTTTTATCGTTGCCGTACTACTCATATTAAACAAGTTTAGTTTGTCATAACCATCATCTGCTGTGACAACTGTAGAAAATAGATGAAAAATTTATTTAAAATATAATCTTCTTGTAAGGCGTAGTTTTAACTATTCATTCAAGATAGTAATTTGTGAACATTATTTTTTACAAAATTTGAAAACGGATACATTTTTGAAATTATTTTGAAAGAAAATTCGGTGAAAATGTCCTTTTTATAAAAGTACTTGTGTTGTATATCAAATAAAGTTTATTAAAACGTTTAATTCAACACACGTATCACTTCTACCCTTATGCTATCGTATTATTTTGTACCAAAATTAGCATTTTTCCTTCATGTAAATATATATTAAATATCATTTAAAATATTAAAATACCGTTCGTATACTAAATATTCTTTCCACAGACACTTTCCACGTATGATATCCAGTGAGTAGTAAGGGGTTTGCTGGCCCTACCGGGCGTACGCAGCCGGTTCTGCCGGGTGTACGTAAATTACGTCATCACGTTGCCCCTTCCTTGGCGGGGAGCTCCAGCTCTCCCCCCTCTCAGTTCTCTGGTTCAGACAAGTCTATCGCGTTGTGTAATACGTAAATTGGACGTAAGAGGATAGAAATAGAATTGGCACAGCATCACTACACGCGTCTAGAAAAACCTTAGACGAAACAGTGTCAACAATTAGCAGACAATTATAAAAATCAACAGAAAATATTGCTACAAATAAACACAAGTAATATTTTAAAAAATGTTTAGAGTAAATTCCCACTGAGGTCGACAAAGAAAAATTTTATTTAAGTTAATTTTTATGTTAAAATAACAACTGATATAAATATGTATATACACATGATATAATCCAATATTAAATGCAAAATAGAAATCCCCTTTCTTGAAATTTTCCATTTTTTTCTCTACACAGAATATGGTGTTGGACTATTATTTTTGTTTGTTGCTATTTATTCCCATTTTTTCATTTCTAATTTATAAACCTAATGGTGTTATATAACTTTTCCCAATCTATCAATCTCTTTTAATACTTCATTATTTCATGGAAATCCTCTCTTTTAATTTCATATACATCTTTAAGTAAGAGATATCTACGAATAGAAAAGTTGGCTCAGTGCCAAAACGCTGGATTTCAAACATTCAGTTCGATTCCCACCGAGTCATCAACTTTTTAAAATTCAATTAATAAATAAATATTATTGTAAAACTGTATCAACATCAATTGTCATCCACTACAGGTTGTAAAAAAAGGAATTTGAACTTCATTGGATGAATAAAAACGTATTTTATTAACGATTGAAAATTTGCACAAGATATATATATATATATATATATATATATATATATATATATATATATATATAAGGAGAGTGTGAGTTAATCGAAGGAATTGAATGACGGTTTAAAAATAAAAACCAGGCAATTTTTTTAGAGACAAACTTTCATATTATACGCAGATTAAAACGTAGTAAGTGGTTTTGCTAACCATAACTATATACCACATGTGGTAGGTCATACAGCACAGCAGAATAGTGCGTAATTTACAAGTCACAGAGAATAAATTTCTTTTTATCAGTGTTCGAATATTTTCTGTGACGTAAATCATTTCAAAGCTATCACCAGACGATGATAAGACTGTAAGAAGGATATTTAATGCACAAAAACGTGGAAAAGAATTTTCGAGGGTTGATGAATGAGGACTACCCTGACTTTAGTTCGGAAGGTGAGGACAATCATTGCCCATGTGGCCAGAGCTTCTTCTCATGTTGTAAGCTTCATCCCATCCCTACAGAAGGTATCTTTGTCTACAGTTTTAGTAAAATAAGGCAAGGGAGGAACAAGATGAATATCGGTAGAATTAAAATGCGCGTATTGCAATGCCTAGTAGTGGTCGTAATGGAGAATGTAAGGCCCACTTGTCAGAAACATAGGTCCTTATTTTACTGTATCGAGATGTTTCTAAGGATAGGCATGTTTCCCGTATAAGGATATATATATGTTTAGTATGTTTTCTTGTAAAATAATCAAAAACAACTGAAATTATTCAAGTACAAGAATTACTTATTAATTTCTTATTTCCACTCTATTTATATACTTCGAATGCTTCACATACATTCATTCTTAATCCTTTATTTTTATCTTTTTTAAGTTTATTATTTCAATATTTGGAAATTGGTGGTTATTATTAGTACCATGATTTAACATATGTTTTATATCTTGAATTATTATATTGATTCAGTCTTGATGATGTTGGTACTGTTTAATGTCGGTATTATAGTGTCTGCCGTCGCTGTCCGATTTCTAAACTCCATCTGTATGTTTTCTTATTGTAGCGGTGTTACACCGATATGCTCCTTTCACGGCTTTACTGATTGTTTCCCCTTGATAGTTTGGGTCTTCCCTATCTTTTTTCTCCGGTGGCGTCCATTCCCTAGGAACTCTTGGTAATCTGCGACATCCAATGTTTCTCGTCTAAAGAATGACATGATCTCCTAAGAGAGTCCATTTTTACTTCGTTTATCTTGCTCTTGTCTGTTTGAAACATTATCCACGTTTCTGCACTGTACGTCAAGGTACTCTTTACTACAGTGTTATATTTTCGTAGGGATGAGTTTGTAAGGGAATATTATGGATATAGTTACAACAAGGATAAGCAGATACGGAGGTAGTGGACGTGAGTGTAGAGGATTAGCTTCGTAAAAGGAACGAACGTTTTGAAACGCGTCAGCAAGTAAGCAATTACGTATTCACTTAGTTAAGTAGTTTAAATTTAGTTTAATCAGTGAATTCGAGATGATTACATCAAGAAACTTCAATGGATTATTATATGAAAAAAACTATATTTGAAAAAAACATCTACTACAAGTTTAAAAAAAATGTATTTGAACTTGAGTGGATGAATAAATAGTATTTTATTAACGATTAGAAAATTTGAACAAGACATATAAAGGGAGATTATGAACTAAGAGAGAAATTGAAAAACGTATTTTGAGAGAAAATATTGTATTCTAAATCACAAAATGGTTATCAGGCAACAGCTTGAGCAACTTTCTTTCACTTTCACATAATGTTCATGTTTCCCTCTTTCCCTTGACACCCTATTTTCTCCCTGACCCCTGCACTCATAAAAGATCCTTGGCATTCAGAGCCCATCCATCTTCCAGCAACAACCGACTAATTGCTCCACCACTTTCCACAAGTTTTACTACTTAGAAACACATTTTGCTTTGAAACATATTTGTCCTAACTTTTTGTGCTTTTTTGTAACTTATAGAAAGAATACGTATCCCGAATGAAAGCGGCTCGCTAAACTACAAACGTCTACAAGTTCATCACCATCGTAACTACACAAATCGGAAATAACACATAGGCAATCTACTTAATAAATTCCGTTACATTTCTTGCATGTTTATTAAGATTTTCATGTTGGTACAATTAGGTATTGGTTAAAATGTCTTATCGACAGGTTCTAGCTAGGAAACTGGTAGTAATCGACTACCCAATCAGAAAAAAGAGTATATTACCTTCTGTCATAAATCTATACATCTGTGTTTATAATCAGGTTTTTGAGTGTGGCTTGTGAGTAAAGACTTAGAGCCGTTAGTCTGGTTTATAAATATGAGATAATTACAAGACTTTTCTAAACTTACAATAGGTATAATTATTAATTATGTTGGCCTTTGTTTATAGCAGTATTTTGGATTTAGTTACTAGGTTAACCTAGTTTTAGGTTAAAATAAGAATATGTAATAGTGATGATAAACTTATTGATTTTTCGCCAGGAAAAAATAAGTATAAGTAATTTTATATATATTAACTTTGCAACACTGTTTTCGTCTATTACACTTTAATGTACTCTGGAATGGAAAATATTATTTTTTTGACATTTTTAGGTTTTTATTGGTTTTTATTCCTTGAAATATCACCTTTAAAATAATGTATAATACATCATACAGCTTGCAGTTATATTTCACTTGGAAAAACTCGATTATATAAGGCGATGTACGCTTCCATGGAAATAAAAAATCGAGTTCTCTCATCTCATAAGTTTTCATCATTTTACACACTTCCGTGATATACTTCACTTTCAGGTTGGCTAACCTGTCTATTACAAGCTGTGTTTATTAGCGACACTGAAATCAACGAATACAGGAGAGCTATCAGATGGGAAACCATTATCCAGAAAAAAACAGTCTCACTGACCTGGGAATTCAAAAGATTCAATATTTTGATGGACTACTAATAAGAAGGAATACAAAATGTGAGGAAGACATGCAGAAAGTTGTAAACATATGGGCTACCTTCTTCCATATTCAGTCTCACAATGACACACCGACGCAACCAACTCAACCTATGTGCTACCTTCTTCCATATTCAGTCTCACAACGACACCCCAACGCTATTCCAACTCAACCTATGGGCTACCTTCATCCATATTCAGTCTCACAACGACACACCAACGCAACCTATGTGCTACCTTCATCCATATTCAGTCTCACAACGACACACCAACGCAACCTATGGGCTACCTTCACCCATATTCAGTCTCACAACGACACAGCCAACTCAATCTATGGGCTACCTTCTTCCATATTCAATCTCACGACACACCGACACAGCCAACTCAACCTATGGGCTACCTTCGTCCATATTGAGTCTAACAATGACAAACCGACGCAACCAACTCAACCTATGGGCTACCTTCTTCCATATTCAGTCTCACAACGACACCCCAACGCTATTCCAACTCAACCTATGGGCTACCTTCATCCATATTCAGTCTCACAACGACACACCAACGCAACCTATGTGCTACCTTCATCCATATTCAGTCTCACAACGACACACCGACGCAACCTATGGGCTACCTTCACCCATATTCAGTCTCACAACGACACAGCCAACTCAATCTATGGGCTACCTTCTTCCATATTCAATCTCACGACACAGCCAACTCAACCTATGGGCTACCTTCGTCCATATTGAGTCTAACAATGACAAACCGACGCAACCAACTCAACCTATGGGCTACCTTCTTCCATATTCAGTCTCACAACGACACCCCAACGCTATTCCAACTCAACCTATGGGCTACCTTCATCCATATTCATTCTGACAACGACAAACCAACGCAACCTATGTGCTACCTTCTTCCATATTCATTCTAACAATGACAAACCAACGCAACCAACTCAACCTATGTACTACCTTCTTCCATATTCAGTCTATCAATGACAAACCGACGCAACCAACTCTGCCCATCTAGAGACGACACCTGGTGTAAGTATAAGAAAGCTATGGTTTCAAACTCACACAGGTTTTGATCTTTCAAAACATTTCACCTGAAATAATAAGGCTTGAAATAAAACCAATATTTAAGTATTTATCTGATCCTGTTTTTCTACAGAAATTTTTGAAAGGTAAATCGCATAACCCAAATGATCGCTCAATAATCTAATATGCTCACGACTTACGAAAAACTATTTGTAGGACTGCCCACTTTGAATTTGAGTGGCAGACGCTGTATTTATTTTCAATATTGGATATGTGTCCAAGGCAAGGGTGTTGAAACACCTAAGGCTTCAAGCTGCTTCAAATCTTGTGAAGGCAAAAGAGATCTTAGATCGTAATCGAGTCTTGAAGCAGACAAAGTAATGAGTGAACTCAAGAAGAAAATAAGAATACAGAGAACAATGGCTAAAAGAAACCTGGAAGACCAATATGCAGAGGTAGAAAACCCAGACAACCCCTCATACTGTGCTGGTGGTCATTAAAACAAATATGATTTTACTTTAATGCTATTATTTATCTCATTTTGTTAATTCCCGAATGATAAACTTCAGCCAAATGTTTTGTACATATTTATAATTGTAATTATATAATAAAAAGTAACTAAAATAATTTTTGTCTTTGTTGACCTCAGTAGAAATTTACTTACAAAAACGTTTTTGTTATATTGCTTGTTTTTATACAGCCATTTACAGAATTTTTTAAAATTTATTTAATAAGCCTTTGTTTTGACTACTCATGCCGGTTGAATTTATTTTTTATACCGCCATATGCTATGCCATTCAAAAAGTACAGTCATTTATTTTAAAAATTATATCATGAAATATGTCAAACCATGAGACCTGGTTAATTTGTCCCGGAATCCCTGTAAAGTCCACACATGTCATGAAATCGGCACCTCTGGTCACACAAATACAGGAATATTCAATTTATTGAATAATAAACTCAAAGCCCTTCGTTGGTTTACATTACCAACATCCTCAGGAGTACAATACTGTAAGTGGCGCATAGAATATGTATCTAAAATCGGTTGTAATGACTTTTCCATTTCATCAGCACCGTCAACGCATATTTACTAAAACAATTTATAACCTTTATTCGCTCTAGCGAATGACAGCATTTCCACAAAGTTGGCTTGGTAAAGATCATACAATCATTTCACCTCAACATGACGAGTGGGAGAATTCCTACGAGCCTGTTTATAAATCTCTCTTGCAATGCCTCTCCTCACTGTTGCAGTTGACATTGTCATTGTTGTTGTTCTGACTAGCCTAAAATGATTAAATCGTTATTTCAATTGTGTATTATTGAAGTGTGTTCGCGTATAATAAGAAAGGATTATTTGGATAGCCTTGAATTACCCACTACGATTATTAAGTGTCTGCACGAATCTTATAAGGAAGTGTTTATGACTTTAATCAAACGCAATACTGATGGATACAATTATTCATTATTAAAAAATATTATGACTATATATATACCCGATAATGAAGTATACGAATATTTAAGAGTGTATTCCAAAGAGAGTTTATTGAGTAATGATTTCATAATGTTAATGAACCATCCGAAAAACGATTATGTTGAATTTGTTTACGTTGATAATTTTATTCTATTTGAACATTTCTCCTATGATAATCGATATAACAATTTGTGCAGGGGCTGTATCACAAAACTGCTTTACAGAAGTGGAGATTTCTTATTTGACGATTTTACCAGAGTGATTATAACTTACAGATATAAAAGAGAAGATAATTGGTCAATTTTGCAAAACATTTTTTGGGACCCTAGCAGTTGGTGTGACATGTGTATTTTCGCACCGTTGTTTACAATACTCAGCGCCGAACAATACAGAAAATTATTAAGGTGGGGTCATCGTCCAAAATCAGTAATAGCAGGTATGATGGACAATTACCTGTTTTCAATGTTAGGACAATAGGAGCTGTTGTGACATGTGTGTTTACGTTCAAAATCAGTAACAGAAATTATTATAGACAATGTAAAGGTGAATAAATAAATTATTTAACACATAAATTGAAACATTTATTTTATACAAACTAATTTACATCTTTTCCTGTTTACTTATTAACTAATTTACATTTTGGTGAATAAATACGATGTTCAATAGCTGGAACGTCTTTTTCCTGCCAACTATGAATTTGTTTTCTCATACAGTCATTTACATCTTTACAACATATTTTTTCGTTTTTATTACTATTTTCAAAATAAAACCCTCCAAACCGCAGTAATGTTTTTTTACAAAACCATCAATACACGAATTTTCATCAGTATCAATAAAAGAAGACGTCATTTTTAAGTGTAATAAATTCTGCACACAATATTTGATAACTTTATTAAACAAAATCCATTCGGTGAAAGTTACAAATGTACAATAAAAATTATAACTCTTACAATCTATTCAAACTCGGTGATTACAAAATGTGCAATATTTTTTTTTTACAAAATAAAAATTATGTAAAACTTGTACTTTATGCCTATCACAAGGTAAATTATCTAATATTTCTAAATCCGTTTTTAAATGTTCTGGCAATCTATCATAAATGTGTTCTACATTTTCTGAATGGTTAATAATAAAACTTTTAGGTATATAATTAACTAAACAGTCTTGTACATTAGTATACCCTTTATTAAAACATTCGTTTATACTTAAGTCTACAGCGTTTAATCTATCTTTAATTAGTGTCTCACATTTCAACCATTGATTAATAACGAACACATTTATGTAAGCACAATTATCAATTGAATGATTAAATTTACACTTTTTAATAAAATTGTTATGAAAAAGTTTTTTTAAAATACTTAATGTTGGACAATTATGGTCCTCTATATTTATCACTGTAACATTAATATCTTTTAAAAAATTTTGTAAAAATGTTTGCTTCTCTACACCTTTAACAAAAATTTTACCATTAATTTTTAAATCAATAAAAATATCCTTTACCTTGTGATAAGATATAAAACCCTGATCCCAAGCTAAGCCGTGTAAATGTCGTTCCAGCCAAATCGCTTGCTTCTGCAAATTCTTGCTTAAATCGCTAAAGTCACTCGGCGGCTCAAATAGGAATGTCTGGCACTCTGCTTCTTCACCGTCACCGTCACCTTTTCTAACAATCGCCAATTCTTTTATTATAAAGTCATTATTTAATCCTCGAAAACCTTGAAAATTAACTACAAACTCCATTTTTCTTGTAACACACTCTCAAAGCTGCCTTCCAAAACTTCTAGAGCTTTTCTCAAAGCTTCCTCAAATAACGCACACGCACAGGTGTCTGGGCCGTCTCCTGTAATGTTGTTCTGACTAGCCTAAAATGAATAAATCGTTATTTCAATTGTGTATTATTTGGATAGCCTTGAATTACCCACTACGATTATTAAGTGTCTGCACGAATCTTATAAGGAGGTGTTAATCAAACGCAATACTGATGGATACAATTATTCATTATTAAAAGATATTATGACTATAAATATACCCGATAATGAAGTATACGAATTTTTAAGAGTGTATTCCAAAGAGAGTTTATTGAGTGATGATTTCATGCTAATGAACTATCCACAATACAGAAAATTATTAAGGTGGGGTCATCGTCCAAAATCAGATGGACAATTACCTGTTTTCAATGTTAAGACAATAGGAGTTGCTGTGACATGTGTGTTTACGTCCAAAATCAGCAACAGAAATTATTATAGACAATGTAAAGGTGAATAAATAAATTATTTAACACATAAATTGAAACATTTATTTTATACAAACTAATTTACATCTTTTCCTGTTTACTTATTAACTAATTTACATTTTGGTGAATAAATACGATGTTCAATAGCTGGAACGTCTTTTTCCTGCCAACTATGAATTTGTATATTACAACAAATACAAACAGCATGATCTCCAATTGAATTATAATAAAACCCAGATTGTACCATGTCGTCGACATTTGGATATGGTTTTGGCCAATTTGCGAACGTATGTCGCATTTTCTTCTCTATATCAAAAATGGACAACTTACACTCTACATAATGTTGGCCAATACAACTTAGATTTAAAATTTTGTACATTTGTTTTCTCATACAGTCATTTACATCTTTACAACATATTTTTTCGTTTTTATTACTATTTTCAATAAAACCCTCCAAACCGCAGTAATGTTTTTTTACAAAACCATCAATACACGCATTTTCATCAATATCAATAAAAGAAGACGTCATTTTTAAGTGTAATAAATTCTGTACACAATATTATAAATATTTACACAAATTTGATATATTTATTAAAAATTTCTTTACTTAAACTTAATAAAATACACACAATGTGTTTACCAGACAATCTATTATAAATATTTATTAAAAATTTCTTTTTTAAACTTAATAAAATACATACAATGTGTTAGAATTTTTCACACATTATAGGATTACAAAATGTGCAATATTTTTTTTTTTATAACTCGAATTTTATGTTTATCACAAGGCAAATATTCTAAAATATCTTTGTCTGGCAATCTGTCATATATATGTTCAAGATTTTCAGAATGATTCTTGTAACACGCTTTCAAAGCTGCCTTCCAAAACGTCTAGAGCTTTTCTCAAAGCTTCCTCAAATAACACACAAACACAAATGTCTGGGCCGTCTCCTGTAAACGACTGACAGGACCATGCGCAGCTTTTGTAGTGCTTACTAGCCATATCATAGTCTTCCAAACCATAATTCTCTACATAGGCGTTGGCCTTGCTTATGTAATAATGGGCCATGGTTTTTCCGCATGCACAAAGGTTTGGATGTGACGATAATGCAAACACACGTTCTGCTGCGGATAACATATTAGCGGAGTTGCGCAAACAATACTAAAGTCCAAGGTCCTGATGCAATTTATCTATTACACAAGGCAATAAATATTTTATTTACAATCACACCCAGCACAATTATTACAAACATCATTTTAATTGCTTATACCTGCTAAAAAATTAAAACGTTTTTATCTTTCTCTTTTGCTAAGAGACTGTGAGAATAAAATTATCTGTAGTGGTGGAGTTGAGCTTATAGTCAATTTATTTACAAACAAACAAATCGTGATAACCAAATTACAGTCGTTCAACGAACTGACAAAAAATAACAAAATTTCTCTCTTGACTCATTTATATGTATATTATTTGTTGCACAAACAATACTACTGACCAAGGTGATGACGCAATTTATCTGTTGCACAACGCGATAGACTTTTCTGAATCGGAGAACTGAGAAGGGGGAGAGCTGGAGCTCGCTCTACAGAGAATTGGGGGGCCGAGGGGCTCCCCGCACAACCCGCCAAAGAAGGAAAACATATGAGAAACGAGGGGGGCGGCCAATCGGAAAGCGGATAATAAGGAGGGGGCGATCATGAGCGACCAATAGAAACCGCAACATTTCCTGGTGCAATTGTTGTGTGAACCAGAGAACTGAGAGGGGGGGAGAGCTGGAGCTCCCCGCCAAGGAAGGGGCAACGTGATGACGTAATTTACGTACACCCGGCAGAACCGGCTGCGTACGCCCGGTAGGAACAGCAAACCCCTTACTACTCCAGTGACAATAGCAAAGAATTTTTTAATATATTGTATTGAGATACAATTAGAGTTCTCTGTTTCATTTCTATTTAAAACATATATTTATAGGTAATTATTAAAAATTCAGAGTAAGAGTTGGGAGATATACATATTGAAATTTCCCTTTTAAAATATTGAATCCTGTATTATTTATGCTTACTAATTTAATAAGTAATAATAATTTTAAAATTGTTACAAAATAGTAAGTAAACTACTGCCAGTAAAAGTAGTAAATAGCCTAATGATATTCAGTAGAATACAGATCAAAGACTACAAGAAATATCATGTTACCGAGAACATAATTACTTCTTGTAGAATATGTCAATGTTGGAAGGAAAATTACAATTATTGAAAATATACAAGGATTTAGCCTGCATCTAACTCGTACATAAGTGACAACATACAGTAAACATCTTATACACGTTTTACAATTCACTAAATAATAAGTTGTGTATTACTAAACTTATACAGGGATATCAAATATATAATGATAAGGAAAGTGTCTTTTTATACATTCGTTACTTTCAAGTAGAGCCTTCTCCATAGAAGGGACACCACAATATATAGAACATATACATCAGGAAGTTGAATTGTTATGTAATCGTTTGTGGTGTTAGTTTGTGGTGTTGTGTACAAATTAGACAATAAATATGTGTAAAGAAATCTACTAATCAGTCAGTAGAGACAGATGCTTTTATTCGGCCTAGAGGAAGTCCGGTCAAATTCACCCATAAGTATATGGTTGCTTTAACTAATATGTCGGGCTTATAAATGGATATAGATACTACCAAAAAATAGCTTCATTTTTAAGGAATATTAGGATTGCTCTTAAAAGAGGATAACAAAGGGAGTTATTCAGACTACATAGAATTGCTGTCGTTTAATCTTGACGAAAGTCGATTTCGAATGTTTAAATTAAAAGAAAAAATATTGAATGCAGAAAATATGAAAACATGTAACAAGAAATATTGTAGGACTTACTACTTCTAAGTATATGTATAAATACAGATATTGTCGATTATTACACTCCTAAGATATAATTCTTTATGTTCATTTAGTACCTTTAGTGATTTGGAAACAAAAGGTTTGGGTAAATATGAGCTTGTCACGTTCTTACAATACAATCTCTTTGCCTTCTATGTCGAGCGAGAGGGGGGACGCTACAATACAGAGCACTTCACGAAAACCGCGATTCATTAGCACAGCCTTAGCGCCAACGGAGCAAGGGACCGCTACCTAATTAGAGTTTGTAATTAAAACGACATTTTTACTGCAGCGTAAAGTAACACTGCGTTCAAATAATTAAAACTTCGTGCATATTTTTGTAGCTTTTGTTGTTTCATAACTGCAGTTGTTTAATAATAATTGCACTGAAATATAATTGATACTTTTGTAAAATAGGAGAGTGTATATCTTCAAATACTTTATTTATTATAACTGGATAAACTTACAAAATCTATAACTTTCCTGGGAAATTATATTAAAAAGTTCTATTGCATATTAAACTAGCGTTACCCATCGCGCGTTGCTGAGCCCGAAATCATAATTTAATAATGGAAATAGAAAATTATTAATTAATTTGCCAATAAGAAAAGCAAACCAAACATCTAAATCAATATATTTTATTTACTACAATGCTAGAGGACAGACAATGTTTTTCGTCATTTCATTTGACGTATAAATATACAAATTGCTAAGTATCACTACACGTGAGCAACATATAATTGTCCGTGAGAAAAGTACGAATGATCTAAATTCTATCCAGTAAAGTTCTATGATTGTTCATGTACCTTGGTCATGGTAATTGCTAATGTAAGACGTAAAGGTAATCGTTGTTTGAAATCGAATGATAAATCCGATGTAATCATCGATATTCGTGGAATTGAGACCAACTTTCCTTTGATTTCTACCTAATTCAAGCTCTTTGGTTGTCAGTTTGGTACCGATTCATAGTATTAGTGGATTTAATTTCGCAAAACTATTATTGGCGATCCTACTTTTAATGTGTATAGGTGGCAATAACTCTCAAGGAAATTTTCAGTTATGAATAATTTAGAATCATTAATTGGACATTTTTGTTTTATATTATTCTTATATATTTTTTTTTAATTAGGTAAAGCAAGTATGGATATACCTTTTAACATTAAACTTATAAAAGACTGTACACTGAACAGAGCCCAGTGGAGGGATCTCCACCAAACGTCTAACAAACCATCCTTTGAATATCATAAGGAATCCCTCCAAATATCAATAGCTTCTGTTCAGCTGATTAAGGGTTTATAAGATACAAACATACACACATATATACATACATTGGTTTTATCCATAAGATACATACACACACATACATACATCGGTTTCTGAACAATCTAAGCCTCTGGGTCAGGACTCTGAAGATTGATCTACAGCAAACGTCAGACGAACCATTTTTAAATATGTTAAACAATCCATACAAACTTTATTAGCTTCTGTTGCGCAGTCTAGTCTTTCATACGATACATACATCCACCCATACATCCATCGGTTTTATCCATAAGATAGATAAAACACACTTATGTACCTCATTACATACATCGGTTTTTGAACCATTCTAAGGCTCTGGGGCAGGACCCTTTGAATAGATCTACACCAAACGTCACACAAAACATCATGGGATTACGTCGAACTATCTCTTCAAATTGTATTAAATTCTGTTAAACATACATAAGATACACACACACATATATATATATAAACATCGGCTCTATCCGTAGGATGCATACATGCATCGGTTTTTGAACCATTCTTAGCCTCTGGGGTTAAATCTAGAATAAACTTCAAACAAATATTCTTGAGATTATGTTAAACATAGATAGTCATATTTTACGCTGTTCTTGGACCTAAAAACTAAATGTTGGAAAACGAACATCACCAGAAACCATTCTAAGAAAGTACCCAACATTTTCCCCAAAGTACATTACTATCGGATGAGTGGTTATTAACACATACCGCTTATACTTACACACGTGCAAACACAGATTCAAATATATATACAGCCCAGAGAATGTAACTAATCACTGATTTTCAAATACTGCAGTTCACATTTTTGGGTATGACACCAGAATCAAGTTTTCTTGTTTGCAGTCTTTCTTCCGGTGTACCTTCCTATGACGACGAAAAAAAAGGAAGCTTCACAATCGAGTTAAGTAAAACGGATTTGAAATTCCCCAGAAGTAGTAATGCCAGATCATTTTTAAAACACAACTTTAGAGCCTAGCTAATATAAATGGCTTCTCATGAGCTTTGAATAGTAACCAAAAAGTTAAACTATTTAATAATGGAAAATTTAAAACATAAAGATCAGATAGGAGGAATTGTAATAAATCATCTGCACAGTGTGATTATTCTGTAATTAGTTGTAAGGAACATAATTAATATGCTATGCATTAGAATCTAAACAAATTTATTTCATATGGTGCAATGACTAGTAAAACATTACGTGATACTTTATTCATGATAACCTAAAAGCCAATATTATATCTTAAATTTTTAAAAAATTCAATAATTGTAAACGTATTTAAATAATTGTTAATAATAGTGCTTTAAATAGTCATTTTGCCTTTTGTGTGCTTTACTTAAAGAAAGAAATTAATCTTATGCAATAATAAAATAATTTGCACCAATCTTAATAGGCAGTCATAGTGAAGTGGAAGATAAACCCGTAAAATTGTACATTCAAAATTAAATAACTGCTGAATTAAAAATATCACATTTTCGACATAATTGAAAAATCACTTTATATTATTCAGTAGACTATTAGAATAGGATAAACTATCAAAAGTTGTGTAATATAATAGTGTTATACGACTATAAGTTAATTGTAAATTTAAGAATGTTATTTTAAATATTATCATGTTTAGTTCACAAAATTTAATTAAAATAGAATGAAGGATATTACTTACTATTCGCTTTCTAAATTCAATTCAATATAGATACTTCAAATAACAGGAATTCTAGGAATGAAAGAGGATTACTTAACCACACAAACATATCTGCGTTAACAGTCTCTTAAGGAAATAGTAGTGATTTTTTGTTGTTGTTGTTGTCCAATATATTGAGACTCTAAGTCTAGGTTCTAATCTGTAACAGTTTTTGTTATTTTCTACAAAAACCAAAATCAGAAGGAAAAAGAAGACACAAAATTTAGGAAGTGAAACTGAATTTGTAGTACAGCTTATGTATTCATTCAGGTTATTTGGTGTATATTTTAAATTTCGAAACCGGTTTCCTAATACGTTTTCAAAAACAATATTGTCCATTTACGTTTATTTCAAAATAATAACACAATACATTGTATTTTTTTAAGAATGATGATATTCTAAAATTCGTTTAAATTTTATTCGGGAAGACTCTACGTGATCCACTTAATGATATTCACCATTAGTTTATAACTTATTCCTCATCATATACCATAATTTCTATGTATTTTTATTTTTAAAAAAAGGCAATGGATATATGATAATAAACGTCATATAAAACATGAAAAATCTATGCATTTTACCTAAAAAATACTTGCATCCTAGTGAATGATCAGCTTGGAATATATTCTAGAAAGGTTACTTAATCTAATTATTACTGATCAAATCACTGATATCGTGACGACTACTCAATAAGCGTTTGATAAAACAAAGGTTTTATGTTTTGTTATTAACCTAATTACTGTGCTTTGCTCTTGTATTCTTTGTATTATAGAAGTATGTTCACCATTGCTTGATGTCCATTATTGATCGGGTTCATGTAGGCGTTTAATACTTCAACCATTCTTCTGACATAACTTTATTCTTACAACCTGAGCGTTTTATATATATTATGATGTAGAGTGAGAACCCATATAGTGAAATTAAAATATGAAAATTACTACTTTACAGATGAAATAGTTATTTTATATAGTATTTCTTTACACAGTATTGTACTGCCACTAAATAGTATGCACTGCCACTAAATAATATGCACTGCCACTAAATAGTATGCACTGCCACTAAATAGTATGCATAAATGCAAACAACAACTACTCTTAGTGGCTAATTGAAAACATATTTGTCAGATTTATTTAAATGACACAGGGCTTGTGGATGGTACTGAAACTTATATTATAAAGACTTTTCCTTTTATAGAAACCAGTTTTTAGAAAAACAAAATGTATAGTATTTTTCTATCACCTACTAAGAACTTAAACAAAATTTAGTTGGAGTGGTAACTGAATGTATAAACCGTGGTCTGACACTTAGGCCACAATGATTTAACTTCCTAAATAGTACCCCACATTGAAATGATATTTTAGGAATGGCTCAGCTTATTACTACAATTTCCTACCAATAACTGTCGTTATCATTCTTCTTAGGAAAATACAGATATCTGTATTGTACTAGTGTTTATGGCACAGGCTTTCCAATTTATACAATGCAAAATTCTGAACTACAAGATAATATTAATATTACTCACGAATCTAGTATGTTGATAGGTTTGATAATCCTTCTTTTGCACCTACTTGTATTCCCACAATATTTCCTGAGAGATTATAAAATAGATTTTTGATGAGGATAATTACAAAATTTAAAATTCAAATAATACGTAAGAAGCTTGTAAAGCGTTTAGGGCTTTAATTGAATTTAAATTATTTTATTTAAGCATTAAGTACGGTACTGAGAAATTTTAAGTCGTGTTTCTGGTAATATTTAAAATGAAATGTCAAATCAAAACATATAATGAAATCAAGTAACATGTGTTCAAGGAATATATTTCTTAAATATGTTATTTATTAACCTGCCTCATTCAGATCAAGTGGCTAGGTTACTGAGGAACGAGAGATCCTTATTTTTTTATTTTTTCTTTGCTATAGTTAAAATAAATACAAAATAAAACATTTGGAATTAATATTTGAAACACAACTAGATAAAAAAAATACGAAAACCATAAATTTGTTTGGAATTTATATATAATTTGTTCAACGCAATAAAGTAGTGAGAAACAAGGTAGGAAATAATTCGATTATGGCTTAAACTTTGTATATATATATATATATATATATATATATATATATATATATATATATATAAAAGTAAAATTTACATTAGCAAAATCTGATATATACATAAAGAAAGCAATGCAGTTATTTAAAGTACGCGTGTAAAACACTTTCAGACGGGATTTTAAAGCATAAGGTAAGCTAGCTGAATTCTCTGGTATGAAATGTGTGAATACTCTTGTTAAGCAATAACTGTAATTTACTCAAGTAATAATATTCACCACGATATGAGAAGAGAAGCGATATTAAACAATATATTATCCAAGCGAACTGCTCTGTCATTTATTCTACCATTACATATTCTCACCCACGTTCACGTAATGTGAAAAATATTGGTTCATGATATAGAGATTGCCTGCTTTGTTTCAAAGTGTATATTATGCTGCCACTGAAATGGTAGCGGCATAATTACTGCTTAATAGAGCATATAAGATATCTTACTTCTATTTGCCTAAGGTTATCTGCGAACACTTAAATGTTCTACCTAATGTCAGAGCCTATATGATGAGAAATTATTCATATGCTGTTCGGACGACCAATCTGACCACAGAGGCATACATTACTTCTGTATCTGTTCTATCTCTTCTATACATAAAATAATTAGAAGTAAAAACCCAATTTGAAGATTGACTGATACTCAGGAAGCTATACTTATTAATACGACGTATTTGGAGTATTATTTTAGTAAATATAAATTTACCTGTATCAGCCAAATTTTTTATGCGCTTTTGTCGCTAAGGATAACTCCTTGCGTTACAGAAACATTTATTACTTAAAAAAAAACATTTTACTTTGTCAGTCTTGTAATCTTTTATATATATATATATATATGCGTGTGTGTGTGTGTGTGTGTGTGAGTGTGTGTACTACGGGATGATACTTATGTACCTCATGACAATTGGGTTTCAGTTTTAGAGCTTTTCTCTCAGGTAATAGAAAAGTTTTGACTGAATAAATAACTTTTTTAAACTTCGAGAAATTGTTATAATCGACACAAATTATTTCTCAAAGATTTACTTTCGACAAATTTCTTAAACCATTTTTCTTCTCAAAACTCCAATAAATTGTTTTAAAATTTAATTTTTATTTTGATATATAACTTTAGGTAAAAAGAAACTGCACCTTATTAGGATTTAGAGGTTCGCTGTAACAGTAGTTGAAATCGATGAACACAATTGTCATCAAAAACCCTAAAAGTATGTGTAAAATATTTGTTAGACCCTATGAGTTAAGTGACAGTCAAATAACGTTCATACAGTAGCGTCCCTCCAATTTATTCCGTATCTGTACTTTCTCTTACACGTTAACAGTGCTATTCATTTCTTAGATTCCACCATATACCATTTAATTTGTTCTTTAAATAAATCATTCATATTATATATTTACAAACGCTTTCAATTTTATATCAGTTTCGTAACTAAATATTATTTAAAATGTTTACAACTCGCACAAGTTTTAAATTGCCAGGTAGGGCAAATTTGTTTTTCCATTTACGGATCTAGAATACCAAACAAAGATATTTCTTAGTAGCTTATGTATTACCTTCTTTTCACCTTTTGTATTGATGTAACGAGCTTATATATAAAACGTAAAGTCTCAGAGGAAATGAAGTATCGTTATATTATCATATTTTAAAAAATATTATTTCTTAATATGTCATGTACAGAGGCCTATATAAAAAAGATAAAAAATTATGGATCTATGCTTCCAGTTTTATAGTGAAAATGTTAATTTTTATGATTTGAAACCAAGAAAACCAACTATATTTAGAAAATTTGCCCTTGATTAAGTAATGGAGCTCAGTAAGTATTAAACCTTTTAACGACACTCAGAACACCCAATAGTGGAACAAATCTAAAGAGAAAAATCAGCCCTACACCTATACTCGTATGATCGTTAATTAAGATCTTATAATCCTATATTAGCAGAGCCAATAATTGTTATTGTAAATAGCTTTTTTCTATTTAGTAAATTTTCACAAATTAAAATCTACTAACAGGAATAAAGCTCTATTTAGTTACATTTTTTGGTAAGGAGCATCCTATATTCAGCAGTAATAATGATTGAAAAATCCATGTACTGTCCAGTATGGTCAGGTATTAACATCAGTATTAATTTTCATTAGACACGAAACCTAATACTAAATTTAATTATTGATAGTTCTAAATATTTTAGAAGGGATGCAACCTTAATAGTTACTAGTTCATATACTACAGAAAATCCATAAATAAATAAAATGGTAGAACAGAAGAATTAGACACTAGAAGAACCAAATATCCAATTTGAAAATCGATGGACCGACAATATTCCGTACCGTCTGATAGGATGACCTCGATCTGCTCAAGCTAAAGATATTCAGCGCTATTTGAAGAGCCCGCATTATATCTTAACCTCAATGCATTGTTCGTTTCAAGACGGGTTAGTATCAGCAAAGCTAACCCTACTAATATGTCAGTCCCAGTAATAGAGTTTCAAGAGGAGTTAGAATTACCTTTGTTAAAATTAATAAAACAAGCATTAGGTATATTGTGTAGTTTAAAAGATAAAGTGCACAGACTGTTTTATATGAGAACGGATAATGAATTTTATATATAAATATTATTTCAATTAAAGTAAACATTATACCTCTTACCACAAACAGCCAGATTTTCGGTGAAGTTTGTAAAACATTATACGCATAATAATATACATTTTTGCATAATACTTACATTTTTGTTAAAATACTTACCTTATTATTTACCAAACTAAGATTTTCTGTGTCATTAAAATACAGATAATATCTTATTTACTCTTTTGTTTTGTTTTTGATTAAATCTCATTTTGGCCACTATCTTATAGCTTATCTCTTATTCGACTTATCATCTGTTTCGGTGTCTTGTTTTTCCCTTTAGAGCCTAACAGTTATTTGTTTACAATTATAAGTCCTCATTTTTCTCAAGATATAAAATCACTTGCATTCTTTGCCAACATTTTATATTTGACCTCTATTTTCATCAGTAAAAAAATATAATTTCACAAAGCCCAATATTATTTTATTGTTTCATTCATTTTTCCAAAACACACAGACAATATTTAATAACCTTTCCCCTCTTTAATTTAATTTCTAAATCAGTGTAACATTGACATATAACATTATCATTATACCTGCCATCATCATTATACTTTATATACCTGGCTAGTGCTTCAGTCTCAATTACTCAATTATGTTCCCCTTTTATATTTTGAAATATTTTACAATAATACAATTGTTATACTTGTCATTTATCCTATCGCTAACCCACAAGTGTTGATGTTGTGTGTGTGTAAGGGGACATGTTTTTATTTAATCTTAGTGTACTATTTTTTATTCAAAATTACCTACTAGCTAGACCAACCTAAGCTGACGTAATTGGTTTTTTTACATAATTTGAGCATATGATTGATTTGATTTAAGATTTCAAAAAAAAAACGAGTCTCTGGGACAAAACAACAACGTTATGGTCTACTTTATTTATTCTTGTTGTGTTCGAATATAATATGCGGTTTTCTTAGCGTAAAATAAGTAAGTGAGCCAAATAGTTCAGATGATATTGGACAAACGCTGGAAGACAATGAAAGTATAGTACCTAATGTGAAAATAAATGAAAAATTGTAAAACTTATAAATTTTAGGAAATCATCCTTTTTTCTAATTTGCAATTAGACACTTCTGTTACATAAATAAGTTAATTAGTTATTTATGATAAAATTATGTAATAAGCCAAGATCAATGGAACGACTCTCGTATGGTGTTCCTGTAAGACTTCTAAGTCCCGTTGTAAAAATACCCTTAAGTTACGCTGTACCTGACGATATTATTGCTGCTCCAATTATATCAGAAGTGTCTTACATCTAACACCAAGTACCGAGATAGATGTCCTGCCATTTTTTCTTTTCTTTTTTTTTTTTTTAAACTTGGGATCGGGTTTTAAACTGCCCGAAGCACTGCTACCTTAAGGTATATTGTACTTACCTCCCTGATCTAGTCAAATTACCCCTTCCCTCTTACCAGATTTAGGAGTTTCCTGACTAGTGTTTTACCTTCAGCATCTACCAGAGCCGTTCCATCACCAAAGAGGTTGAAGCGCCTCTCAGCAAGTACTTCACTTCTGTAAATATTGTGTGTGGCAGTCTCCAGTTCCTGCCCGCATAATCTGCACACTGGTTCATCTTTGTAGATACCCATTTTATGCAGATGTTTCCTTAGTCCACCGTGTCTCGTGAGTAGACCTGTGGCTATCCTCAATTCCTGCCTAGACAGATAGATGAGTCTCTTCTGCAGCCCCAAAGGAAGGTTTCCTAAGGGTTAGCTTACTGTGTCTCATCCCTTCAGTCCGGATCCAGTGCTCACAGTGTCTTTCAGCCACCTACCTTCACACTGCCATCTTGACCATGGATTTGGAAATACCTACCGCAGGCTCCGGTCCAATAAGGGGAATCGAAGACCCCTCCCTGGCCAGCGCATCTGCGGCTTCATTTCCAAGTATTCCCCTATGCCCTGGCACCCAACCTATCTTGATTTGATTGTGCCTTGCCAGGGCTTGTAGGTTATTTAGGCACTCCCTGACTATGGCCGAGGTGACCACATGCCCGTTTAGTGCCTTAATTGCTGCCTGACTCTCGGAGAAAAAAGCAATCAGGGTCCCGTGTGTTTCCCTTCTCGCTATCTCTCCCAGACAGGCATTTATAGCATATATTTCGGCCTGAAAGACAGAGGTATGCCTCCCCAAGGAAAAAACTAGTTTTACCCTTGGGTTTTTACAATACACCCCCGCTCCAGTGCCGAAGTCCATCTTGGAGCCATCTGTGTACCAGATCTGAGCTCCCGAAGTTAATGTCCCTGACCATTCCATTATAGTTTGGTGGACCTGGTCAGGTGCAAACATTCGAGTAATGTGGTCGCTGCCCAATTCTAAGACGAGTTCTTTGACCACGCACTCGATACTCATATGTCCCGAAACATCTGGGAGGTTAGCCCAGTTGCTCGACTTGCGCAATCTCCATGCCGCCTGCCTCGCCTCTCCCCTAAGGACAAGCTCAAGGGGAGGGAGGTGAAGCATTACTTCCATTGCTGCACCTGGTGTAGTTGACATCGCTCCCAGTGTGTACAGACAGGCCAATCTCTGGAGAGAGCTCAGTTTAGCTCTTGTCTGTGCCTGGTTGGCCTTTGTCCACCACACCAGAGCTCCATAGGTAATCATAGGTCTTATCACCCTGAGGTACATCCAGTGCATCATTGATGGCTTTAGTCCCCATTTCTTACCCACCATTCTTTTCACAGTCATCAGTGCCCTTTTGGCCCTGTTATCTGTCCTCTCAAGAAGTGAGTTCCAGGTGAGTTTCCTGTCCAGAGTAACTCCCAGGTACTTCACCTCCCCCACAAACTCAAGGTATTCACCAAACAAGCGGGGCATCCTGGTCGTCAGATCTTTTCGCTGTCTGGTGAAGTTAATGAGAGCAGTCTTTTTTGGATTTACCCTAAGGTTCTCCTTATTACACCACTCTTCAATCAGTCGTAGAGGATTTCTAATTACCTCGAGGACTGTATCAGGGAATCTACCCAATATCAGAACAACTATGTCGTCTGCATATCCTAGACAGAAGTACCCCTGTACATTCAGGAGTTCAATAACGTTGTCAACCACTAGGCACCACAACAGAGGAGAGAGAACCCCCCTCCCCCTCTACAGAAATGCTTCTGTTTGTTAACATGGAACTTATCCAACCACAAGTGGTCGCATCCACTCCAGGACGTCTTGCACCACTTACCATGGTATCCACTGAGGGGTTATTGAAAGCCCCTTCAATGTCGAGGAAGACACCTATGGCACAACCTTTCTTAGCGATCATTTGCTCAATCCTACCAACCACTTGATGGAGAGCTCCCTCGCAGGATTTCCCTGGTTGATAAGCATACTGGTTCCAATGCAGTGGCTTTATAGCCAAAGCATCCCCCCCTAATAAGCCTATCAACCAGTTTTTCAAGTCCCTTAAGAACAAAGGACATGAGTGTAATAGGTCTGTATTCTTTCCCTTCCGATTGGTTACCGGTGGGCTTAGGTATAAAGCCCACCTTACTAGATTTCCAGGCTGCCGGCACATGCCCTAGAGTAATACTTAGCCTGTATAATTTAGTAAGTACCAGCACCATCATATCCATTCCCTGCTGCAGCAGCACTAAATAGATCCCATCTGGACCTGTAGATTAGTAGGGTTTAAATGTGCCAATAGCCCATGTTACCCTTTGTGGAGTTACTATCTTCCTTGCCACTTCCCCGTCCTCCCTCTCTTATTATACTTGTTCTATAGCTAACCGACATATTAGAAGAATTTTGTTTTCAAATCCTGATTTATAAATTATGATGATGAAGTTGCATTATTCAATAAGGTTACTTTAAATTAAAATTAAACTAGGGGTAAATTTTCTATATTCAAGGTGATTGAAAGGGTTGTAATTTATATTAAAAGCTATTATTACAGCATACATTAGATACATTTTCCTACAGAATAAATGGAGTAGTAAAATTGTATTTTTTGTTCGAATTTGGGTTAGTGTATAGCAACAAAATTAAATTATTTATCCTTTAAAAGAATTAAATAAATGTTCTGAATAATTTCGATTAAATATAAATATAAAAAGGAAAAGAAAAATATAAACAAATGTAAAAATAAAAACTGATAAATTTACTAATTTCTGATTGTAGTAATTTTTTATTTAAATAAACAAATTTCTTATACAATCCCATGATGTTGACGTTAGGCTGAAGATGGGCTTGAGGAGCTCATTTCCCTTGAATGAAAGCCCAAAGGGTTAAGTACCTTCATTTTTTAAGGAGAATTAGGTTTTCAAAATAAAGTACTTTGACTTGTTCTCTGTTAGATTTTGGCTAGCAGTAGCACAAGGTTCGGTTATCGGCCGGATTCGCCAATTTAAAATTTGGCTATACATTGCGGCAGTTTCTTGGCTGGCTGTGCTTCGACATGGTGGAACGGCACAGTGAGTATTTTTGTGTCTTTTTATAAACTGTGCAGCTGTTACTTTCAGGTTATTATAACGCATATAATTATATGACTCGACGATATAAAACATTATATATATATATATATATATATATATATATATATATATATATATATATATATTTAAAAGATTTTCTCATTGAAATAGCACTTAAAGTTAAATAAGTACTTCAACTATTATTAAGTCATTAATAAATATTAAGTCTCTCTAAACATTAGTAAGTTGGTATTAACATTTTACATAAAATGAGGATCGTAATAGAAAAAAATATTTAAAACAATATGTGTATAAGGTGAAGAGCATGGAGATATTGCTGTACTAAACAGAAGGAATTAAGTCAAATTTAGTAAAACGAATGCTTTGTGGTCAACAATTATATATAATTTACCTCAAAATGAGTAAAGTAAATCTATGTATGTTTAGAACTAATTTCAAGTTAGTACTTCCATGTTTCCATTAACTACTCAGCATGTAAGGGATATTAGAAGTATTACGTTCACTATGTAACTGGAATAACGACTGGTGTAGCTAATCAAAAAGTAGTATAGCATTCAGCGGCTCCACAAGCACACTATAGCTTGTTATACGCGATGGTAATATGAATAAAGAGCTATGGAAGCCACAATCTTTACAAAATTCCTTGTTGAAAATACTCCTATTTAGCCGTAAAGCAGAAACCCAGCTATACAAAGCGAAGTCGCATTATTCTTTAATATCTATTGCATTAAAAAATAACGTAAAATATATTTAGTCATATATATTGGTATGAAAAAATTTTACCCCATAATATACTTATTTCAATTGGCTGAAGGTTGGAGATACGAACAATAAAATATTTACTCTGAAATATAGCATACATTTTATTTATCAACGATACATTTATTGAAATTTTCTAAAACGGAAAAAATATTCGTAAAAATTACATATTATAAATAGACGTCCTTGTTTGATTTTAAATAGCATTTAAGAAGACTAGTTATGATAATACTAGCCGAATACAAAATTACATCCATCGTTGCCTCGGAAGTTGCAAGTAGGTCATACATCTCGTTTCCGTTTACTTAATGTAAAACGCTTGGATTCTGACATTCAGGAAACGGATGGAAGTAAATAACAATCCCCCTTCTTTGATAATATTCTTCGTTGCAATGATACTAACGAAATCTTATTTCATTGAATACATAGTATTTATTTGTATTGATATTTTAATTATATCAGATTTATATGCTAATCGGTAAGCAAATCGTAACGAGTAGTATACAAACTGCATTATTTTATTATTGTCACCAAGTTATTCTCTCAAATCGTAACAGGTAAGAAGGGTTTTTATCGTCACTAAAAACGTAAATATCAGCAAGTTTTCCCGGACCAACATCCGTGCGCAATATGATATTATTATAACAAAGTAGGTAACATAAAGCTCAAATGATTGGGGCAATGAAAGGTGGGACGTGGAATATTTGTCTATAGGCTACTGCGAAAAAATAAATGTCAGAGCAATACACCATAGTTTATCTCTTTTTATAGTTTAACCGTTTAGATAAAACGACTTGACGGAATTTTATTTGGCTTGTAAGACGTTTAATACGAATGAAAACAATAAGAAGTCTGTTAAGGTTGTTCTGCGGATAGTTTATTTTCGTCCCAAATTTAGAACTGTACAGTCGAAGATGGAAACGTACAACGATCTGATTATGCATTGAGTGATATTTCAGCTTTAATTAAATACCAAACAATTGCAAAGATATAATATCACAAATATTATTATAATCAAGCTTACAAACGCTCTACTTCAATTTATTGTAAGGAATGTGAAGATTTAGGATATGTATATATATATATATATATATATATATATATATATACATATCCTAATTATATATATAAATATATTATATATATAAAATTATATAATAAATATATAAATTAAATATATATAAAGATAAATATATAAATTAAATATATATATATATATATAATATATATATATATATATATATATATATATATATATATATATAAATATATATATATATATATAAATTTATTTTTCATTTTTTCCATTGTTTTTCCGTTAACTGACTTTATGAAGTTATTATTATTACTCAGTGGAGTGATTCTACAATGGTCAAGACCGAACGGTGCATCACACAAGGTAAAATTATTGCACTTAGTGGTGGAAAAAGTTATTTACAAGTAATAATAGTAATTTCATAAAATTATACATACATATATATATATATATATATATATATATATATATATATATATATATATATATATACATATATCCCGCTATCAATATGGCAGCATTTCATTTTGCAACCATATGGCAGCCACTTGAAAAGAGTGGAGTATAAATGTGGAGTATGAAAAGAGTGGAGTATAATTTATTTCTAATAAGCATGATACTACTCCATGTACTTTAATTTTATAAAATCTTAAAAATACAAAATTGACTGAAGTACTATCAATACGGCAGTATTTCATTTAGGCATCAATATGGCAGCCAGTGTATATTTTCGTTCAGTCTAATAACAATATGGCAGCCGGTGTGTATATTATTCCCACGCTACTAACGATACGAGAACCAACAGTCTTGCCACTATGGTGCTACTATCTGACTAGTCAAATGTTTAGACTCTAAGACACGTGTGTGTAATCACGGTAAAAACACAAACATTAGTATGGCACTTCTTCATTTCAGCTGGCCAATTATTTACTCAACTCACATAAGTCTTAGTTGTTAGTTTTCATAAACGTGTACAACTATCGAAAGCTGACGGGAATACAAGTGTGTGCCTCTACAGGAGTAGCAAAAGGATCAATTAGGGTAAAATATCGGAACAAAAGAAAAGGTAGGAAATAATCAATTGGGATGTTTTTAAGGATGCTGAGTCCACTACTGTGAACAAAATTAAACGGGGATTAACGGGTGGGGCTCTATAGGAGTTATAAAGGAGGATTTTGACTTGGGGTCAAAATGACAAAAGGCAAAAAAAAAGTAGAAAATGATCAGTCGGAGGGTTTTAATGGTGCTGAGTCTTTTACCGTTATCGAACGTAATGGGGATACACAGGTGATCCTCTATGGGAGTAGCAAATGATGAATTGGAGTATAAATGTGATAAGGCAAAACAAAGCTAGAATATGATCAATCGTAGTGTTTTGGAGGTAGCTGAGTCCAATACCGTCTTCCATATTAATGGGGAATGCACGGATGTGGCTCTACGGGAGTAGAAAAGTGGTAGAATTGTAGTACAATTGTCAGAAGGCAAAAAAACAATTGAAAATGATCATTCGGGTTGGTTTTAATGGTACTGAGTCTTTCACCGTTATCGAACGTCAATGGGGATACGCGGGTGACCCTCTATGGGAGTAGCAAATGATGAAATAGAGTATAATTAATTGTGACATGGCAAAACAAAGCTAAAATATGATAAATCGTAGTGTTTTGGAGGGTTCTGAGTAGAATACCGCCTTCAATATAATAATGGGATGCACGGGTGTGGCTCTACGGGAGAAGAAAGGGGTTGAATTGGGGTAAAATTTTCAGAAGGCAAAAAACAATGGAAAATGATCACTCGGGTGATTTAAAGGTGCTGAGTCTTTTACCGTTATCGAAAGCCAAAGGGGATACATAGGTGATCCTCTATGGGAGTAGCAAATGATGAATTGGAGTATAAATCTGAAAAGGCAAGACAAAGCTAGAGTATGATCAAACGTAGTGTTTTTTAGGTTGGTGAGTCCAATACCGTCTTCCGTATTAATCGGGAATGCACTGGTGTGGCTTTAAGGGAGTAGAAAAGGGGTAAATTAGGGTAAAATTGTCAGAAGGCAAAAAAACAATTGAAAATGATCATTCGGGTGGGTTTTAATGGTACTGAGTATTTCACCGTTATCGAACGTCAATGGGGATACGCGGGTGACCCTCTATGGGAGTAGCAAATGATGAAATAGAGTATATTTAATTGTGACATGGCAAAACAAAGCTAAAATATGATAAATCGTAGTGTTTTGGAGGGTTCTGAGTAGAATACCGCCTTCAATATTATAATGGGATGCACGGGTGTGGCTCTACGGGAGAAGAAAGGGGTTGAATTGGGGTAAAATTTTCAGAAGGCAAAAAACAATGGAAAATGATCACTCGGGTGATTTAAAGGTGCTGAGTCTTTTACCGTTATCGAAAGCCAAAGGGGATACATAGGTGATCCTCTATGGGAGTAGCAAATGATGAATTGGAGTATAAATCTGAAAAGGCAAGACAAAGCTAGAGTATGATCAAACGTAGTGTTTTTTAGGTTGGTGAGTCCAATACCGTCTTCCGTATTAATCGGGAATGCACTGGTGTGGCTTTAAGGGAGAAGAAAAGGGGTAAAATAGGGTAAAATTGTCAGAAGGCAAAAAAACAATTGAAAATGATCATTCGGGTGGGTTTTAATGGTACTGAGTATTTCACCGTTATCGAACGTCAATGGGGATACGCGGGTGACCCTCTATGGGAGTAGCAAATGATGAAATGGAGTATAATTAATTGTGACATGGCAAAACAAAGCTAGAATATGATAAATCGTAGTGTTTCGGAGGGTTCTGAGTAGAATACCGCCTTCAATATTATAATGGGATGCACGGGTGTGGCTCTACGGGAGAAGAAAGGGGATGAATTGGGGTAAAATTTTCAGAAGGCAAAAAACAATGGAAAATGATCACTCGGGTGTTTTAAAGGTGCTGAGTCTTTTACCGTTATCGAAAGCCAAAGGGGATACATAGGTGATCCTCTATGGGAGTAGCAAATAATGAATTGGAGTATAAATCTGAAATGGCAAGACAAAGCTAGAGTATGATAAAACGTAGTGTTTTTTAGGTTGGTGAGTCCAATACCGTCTTCCGTATTAATCGGGAATGCACTGGTGTGGCTTTAAGGGAGTAGAAAAGGGGTAAATTAGAGTAAAATTGTCAGAAGGCAAAAAAACAATTGAAAATAATCATTTGGGTGGGCTTTATTGGTGCTGAGTCGTTTACCATATTCGAACGTCAATGAGGATACACGGGTGACCCTCTATGAGAGAAGCAAATGATGAATTGGGGGTATAATTGTGAGAAGGCAAAATAAAAACTACAAAATGATCAATCGTAGTGTTTTGGAGGGTGCTGAGTCCAATACTGTCTACATTATTAAACAGGGATGCTCGGGTGTTGCTCTACGAGAGTATAAAATTGCTAATTCGGGGTAAAAATGTCAGAAGGCAAAAAATATATATATAATGATCACTCGGGGAGTTTTAATGGTGCTGAGCCTTTTACCGTTATCGATCGTCAATGGGGATATACGGGTGATCCTCTATGGGAGTAGCAAATGATGAATTGGAGTATATACCTAATTGTGAGAAGAGAAGGTAAAATAGAGGTAGAATATTATGATTTGTAAAGTGAAATATTCAACCAAATAAGATTTTATTTTGGTATTTTTTTCTTTGGAGGGAATGAACTAGCTGAAGTAAACAGATACTATCATGAAGTAACTATAATGGTCCCTGTCACAAGATTAAAACTGATAAAACTGAATGATGTGGTCATCCTTTCAGAGATCGAAAATAAACATTACACAAACACGTACATGACGGGTTCTATCCCAGGCGCTACTTGGTCACGTGTTACATTGCGACATTTATACCGCCATTTCTCCCTCTAATTTCAACATACAACCACACGGGACGTCTCTTTACAATCTGTTTCGTTTCAGCTACAATAGTACATAGTTGTCTTAAGTTGTCTTAGAAATTGTCACACTGATTGTTAAAATTCTATTATTCGTTATTTTTAATATGAATTAACGAAATGAAACTTAACAAATTTATTGTTTGTAATAAAAACAAATATCCACAAATAAATTTAAACCCTCAATTTAATTCATTTCTTTATTTAGGCTAGTACACACGCCACTGTCTTATAAAAGATATTACTCTCTTTGACGTATGTTTTGATAAAAAAAGGAGGCACTTGCTAAACCTATGCCTTACGGGTCGCGTTCTTCGTGTCATTCTTCCAGGTCATTGGAAAAAATTAAAATTAATAAATCCACCTATTTTAATCCTTGCTATTTAAAAATTTCCCCGCCCCATTGAAGGTTTTCTGTGCTCTGTCGAATATTAGGAATAGTTCTCCAGGGAAAAAATACAGGAGTGCAAGTAGACGATTGTTTTGTGAATCAGCAGGTTAGGTGTCGACAGGTATCCATCGATTCTCTAGATTGGTTACATGTTTTCAAAACCATCAATAGATCTGCAACTAAATGAACGGTTTCATCTTTAACAATATTCAATCTAGATTTCCAGGCGTGCACTGCACGGGATAAAGGACAAGTACGAATTCAACTTTTTTCTTCTGAATTGCTCATTTAATTATCAGTGTTAGAGTTAGTACACTAACTTCTCTTATATCCTTTACTTTACACCGTAATGATGATGATGATAATTTTACACAATTTTGATATGGAAACATAAACAGCCGACACTCCGAAAGCCATTCTGACGCGTTTGTTTACTTGTTGACCAAACTTATCTTAATGTTCCGGTCAGTGCATCTCGTTCTTTTCCCTTGGTGCTCTTAGATACTATAGGATGGATAAAGTATTTATTTCTTAACTTAACTTGCTTTTCAAATTAATTGTCATAGCATCTCTATCAGATTTTATAAATCTAAAAGTGACTATTTTTTGCTGTATATTCTTACAATTTAGTAACATTGCAAACATGGTAACACTAGTCTGCAACACATGTATTACAGATGTAACACTTAATATGGCCTACTCCATATATATTTACTAGGGTAATACCAATGTATTCAATAAACATATTAATAAAATAAAATATAGACTACCAACGGCTAAAGTCGAGTATAGAAACAAATGTTTCCGTCTTTATACGACCATTTTGACGTTGGGAATATACCATAAATTATTTACGTTTACGCCGTATGTAAATGAGAGAAAGGGATGGAAAAGATAGAATGCAGAAAGTCAGTTTTCCGAGCCTTCGTCCACAAGAGTACTTGTCGAGTGCGAGCCTTTATCTTTGTTTGGCTTGGACCTATGTTTGTTTACACCAGACAGCCTGATATCGCCAGACAATATAAGCTGACAACACTCGCACAGATGTTATTTAGGTTCATGTATACAATACAGAGATTAACGATAGATGAATCAGTATTTGTTAACCTTCAACTACAGTCCTGGAATTTCTGTCACATTACTGCTGCCGATTACATCAGAGGCACGAAATGTCTAAGTGTGATATATTGTGTGGTTTAACAATTTATCTTGCATTTACTTTATAAAAATTGTTTTTGAATATTCTGATTGCAATGGGACTAGTAGGGTAAACGTAGTTTTATGAGAGCAGTCATATTTTATTTACTAATTGAAAACTGTAGTAAATAAAACCTACAGATTTTAGCGCAGTTTAGCTAAAAAGACTTATAATCGCACGATAATTAACATACACTAATTATTTCTTGTTCACTGATTGTACACACTTAACTTTATATGCAAGATTACATTTGACACATTATAAGCTTTATTTATGGAAACTGGCATTACAAATAATAACTCAATTTTGACAGCAGTATTTACACAGCAGCTCAGAACATTCTAGACATATTGGCTGTACAAAGACAGCTTACAAAGTGTAACTAGTCTTTCTATTTTTTGTTGCTGGACAAATTCTACATTGTTTATAACAATGTATCTATACAAATAAAAAATTTGTAAATTTCTGGAGGTAGCAGTTTTTCGAAATCATCTTCATCGTCTGATGGACTTCATTGAGATTCGGTATCATGACCTTTTGCTCAATTACTTCTTCATCCTGTTGCACAATTCCCCTATTCTCTTTGATGCCTTATAAAAGTTGGTCATTAGATGCAGCACCTGAATCACTGTCTTCTTCGGATAACCCGTTGCCGATGCTCAGGCACGATGACGGCAGTTAAAGATTAAGCTTGGAATTTGTAGATATTGGCATAATAGGTTTACTGGATATATAAGCTGATAACGATAAAGTCGATGAAATGATGTGGGTCAAAGATTTCCCTTTTTTGTCGTTTATTCTAAGTTGTATAAAGGTTGAACAAATATAAGGTCTACTTGTTTATAGTTTTTTTTTAATTTACGGTTATAGTAGAAGTTTCACATTAACTGATTGCTGAAAAGTCATTCCGCTGCTCTCGCTAACGATACCATCCTTTTTAAGAGAACAAAAGAAAATAACAGGAAAAGAGAAGACAATTAATTACCCGACGAAGAATGAGAAAACAAACATAAATGTTTAGATATTCTAAGTAAAAATGGAAAGAAAATATATGACAATTAAGTAGACATAATACATTTTAAAGAAAATTAAATAAATACAATTATTTTTAAAAAAATATCAATTTGGGACAAACAGTTATCTTTTCAAGTTGAATAGTTCAAGCACACAGTCTTTAAAATGCTTAAAGCACATGGACAGGCTGCATTGAAACACTGCTCCAAGTTATAAAGATTACTTTGACAGACATGACGTAAACAAACGTACTAGAACTGCTATCGGTGTGACGCCTGTTTATATTTACATATCACACACCTTTCTGTACATAGATAACGTACTTATGCACTCTGTGCATAACGTCTGTCCAAGACAAGGTCACGAACCCGACTCTTTCTGTTGGTTATGTTGCTCAGTTGGAAACATGCCAATTTTGGGAGATTTATTGTTAATGGCATATATTATCCCAAATCACCCCTTGGTAAGCCCGTGCATGCCTGGCGAATTTTCATGACGTAGGACTAGGAGCTTTGAAAATCTTCGAATGCTCATGTTTGGGCAATATTTTAGATTTTGGCAAGTTTTACCTAAATTCGCCCACAGCGACACCCGCAGTCCCATCTCCGATTGCGCATGGCCAACTTCGGTGCTAGGATTAGATTCAGCATTATTAAAAACCCCGAGTGATGATTTTATAACGATCCCTTGGCCTCTGACCTTTTTACCAAAATTATCCCTTTGCTACTCCCGTAGAGCCCACACCCGACCATCCCTGGTCTCTTTCGATGACGGTATTGAATTTAGCATCCTCAAAAACCCCCGAGTGGTTATGTGCCAGCGATTTTTTGAAATTTGACTTTTTCACTCCATTTCACCCCTTTGGTACTCGCGTGGAACCATACTAGTTCATCCCCGGCGACTTTCGGTGACGGCATTAAATTCCGCCTTACCAAAATCCCCCGTGAGGTTATTATTTAGTAATTTTTTGGCTTTTGACTTTTTTACTCCAAATCATCCCTTTAGTACTAACGTAGAGTCAAAACCGCCATTATCGGTGACTCTAGATGACGTCATTGAATTTAGCATCCTCAAAAACCCTCGAACGGTCATTTTCCCGCAATTCTTAGGCATTTGACATTTTCACCCCAATTCATCCCTTTGGCACTCGCGAGGAACCACACCAATGCAATCCCGGTGACTTTCGGTGACGGCATTGAATTCCGCCTCATCAAAATTCCGCGAGTTTTTATTTTCTAGTATTTTTTTTTACTTTTGAGATTTCTACCTCAAATTATCCCTTTGGCACTCACGTAGAGTCTCATCTGTCCATTCCCGGTGGCTTTCGATGGCGGCATTGAATTCAGCATCCTCAAAAATCCCTGAGTGGTTATGTTCCAGCGATTTTTTGACATTAGACGTTTTCACCCCCAATTCACCCCTTTGGTAATCGTGGGGAACCATACCAGTGCATCCCCGGTGACTTTCAGCGACGGCATTAAATTCCGCTTACCAAAATGCCCCGATTGTTTATTTTGTAGTAATTTTTTTGTTTTTTTACTTTTTTACCCCAAATCATCCCTTTGGTACTAACTTAGAGTCACATCCGTCCATCCTCGGTGACTCTAGATGACGTCATTGAATTTAGCATCCTCAGAAACCCTCGAACGGTCATTTTCCCGCGATTCTTAGGCATTTGACATTTTCACCCCAATGTATCCCTTTGGTACTCGCGTGGAACCACACCAATGCATTCCCGGTGACTTTCGGTGGCGGCATTGAATTCCGCCTCATCAAAATTCCCCGAGTTTTTATTTTCTACTATTTTTTTTTTTACTTTTGAGATTTCTACCCCAAATCATCCCTTTGGCACTCACGTAGAGTCTCATCTGTCCTTCCCCGGTGACTTTCGATGGCGGCATTGAATTCAGCATCCTCAAAAACCCCGAGTGGTTATGTTGCAGCGATTGTTTGACTTTAGACGTTTTCACCCCCAATTCACCCCTTTGGTACTCGTGGGGAACCATACCAGTGCATCCCCAGCGACTTTCGGCGACGGCATTAAATTCCGCCTTACCAAAATCCCCCGAGTGTTTATTTTGTAGTAATTTTTTGTTTTTTTACTTTTTTACCGCAAATCATACCTTTGGTACTAACGTAGAGTCACAACCGTCCATCCTCGGTCACTCTAGATTACGTCATTGAATTTAGTATCCTCAAAAACCCTCGAACGGTCATTTTCCCGCGATTCTTAGGCATTTGACATTTTCACCCCAATTCATCCCTTTGGCACTTCCGATGAACCACACCAATGCATTGCCGGTGACTTTCGGTGGCGGCATTGAATTCCGCCTCATCAAAATTCCTTGAGTTTCTATTTTCTGGTATTTTTTTTACTTTTGAGATTTCTACTCCAAATCATCCCTTTGGCACTCACGTAGAGTCTCATCTGTCCATACCCGGTGACTTTCGATGGCGGCATTGAATTCAGCAGCCTCAAAAACCCCCGAGTGGTTATGTTGCAGCGATTTTTTGACTTTAGATGTTTTCACCCCAATTCACCCCTTTAGTATTCGTGGGGAACCATACCAGTGCATCCCCGGCGACTTACGGTGACGGCATTAAATTCCGCCTTACCAAAATCCCCCGAGTGGGTATTTTCTAGTAATTTTTTGACTTTTGACTTTTTTACCCCAAATCATTTTTTTGGTACTTACGTAGAGTCACATCCGGTTCATCCTCGGTGACTCTATATGACGCCATTGAATTTAGCATCCTCAAAAACCCCCGAATAGTCATTATCCCTCGATTTTTGGACATCTGACATTTTTACCATAGTTCAACAACTTTTGTACATGGGTTTAGCCTCACCAGTACATCCCCGGTGACTTTCGATGACGGCATTGAATTCAGCATCCTCAAAAACCCCCGAGTGGTCAGTTTCCAGAGATTCTTTGTCCAATTCAAATATATACATTATGTAGTACGATTGATATCTATGTGGATGCCAGCAATGTTGCCAAGTTTGTGGCTGACATAATGTTAGGGAATGTTTGAAATATACAGAAAATTTATATACAGGAGGCGACTATGTTGCCCCTGGCGGAAATGTTACGAACTTGTGTTATACAAATCCCGTTCACTATGCTATCAATACGAGTACCGTTTGGTTATTACAAATTATTTTTTAAAAATTCCGAACGAACTTAGAACTTCCAAATACAGTTTATCACCAATAAAACACTTCTAATTACACTTATTGACATGATTTTTATTTCTATTATTGTCAAAGGGTGTTACATTATCATGGATTACTATGTGGCAGCCGTATACGGCTGCCAGTTTTAATGCAAAATGACCAATGTATGGTCTCCGTATTGTTAACAGGCTGTATATATATATATATATATAATTGTATATATATATATATATATATATATATATAATTGTATATATATATATATATATATATATATATATATATATATATATATATATATATATATGTATATATATATATTGTCCAAGCAGACTTGGATTATCGTATATATTGCTCTATTGCTCTTTTGGCTCTTATTGTTAAAGTGTGTGTATACATTCATGATGAATTATCGATATTTACGTCGAATGCTGCAAAATTGAAAACAAACAACTGAAAACACATCTACTCACCTGCCAATGATCAGCATAAAGACGTTAAAACCAAAAATACGTTGTTAAAGTTAAACATATTAACAAGCAAAATTTTTATTTTATTTTTTAAAATCTAAATTACAATATTTTGTTAACGATTGCTGTTAATTAAAAAATTAGGCAACGGTTAGTATGTTTAGTTGACTTAGGTTTTAAGAGTTAATGTTGAAAACAGGATTCCTAAATTCTAGCGATTACTTGTACTTGTAATACCGAATATGGAGGTTTATACATGTATACCAATGCGTCCTGACGAAATGACAACAACCAGTTACAGATACAAATGATTTTTTTCATAAAATAACAATCCGTTCTTGGTATCTAAACATTTTCCAAGGATGTATCCGCATAATACAAGAGCATTTTTCTTATATGGATAGGTTACTGTTTCCTATATTTTTTTGATATCATACACGTCTCGTCGTCTCTAGTATTATTCATTAAAAACCTATAATATTATAGCACTTTATGAACAAGGTGGTTATTTAATCAACATGGTTTTGGAAACTCCCCGTTCACTAAAAAATTCTCTTTAGATTCACATGAATTGTTATTTCACTTGTTAGACACGACACAAGACTGCACATTTTTACAATTAACTCTTTCAAACTAGCCTTTTCTTGTTAACATTCTCAACCCATACTAAAGATATTTTTCGCTAACGGAAGGACCGATCTTCAACCATACTGTAATCTATATCTTTTAAGGGGGCCTCCAAAGGTAATAGAGTAGACTCAACCTGAGAAAAGAAAGAGATGATGGCGACGAAGACGTTGGTGTGATGGCATCGACGAAGCAATGGCTGGAAAAACCTAGTAGAGGGATAATTTATGGCAGAAGAAATTTGAAATTTGTGTCGGAGAGGTGGCAACAGCTGTAACAGATCCGTTATAAAATAATAAGTATATAATCTCACCCATCATTCTGTATAACCCCTGTAGATAGCAGATCTTCTTCACATATCTAATGCACTTCCTTGTAGGAAGAGGGATAATCAATGACAGAAGAAATAAGGTAGTACTAAGGACCGGACATAATGTTCCTTTAGGAAAAGGGAAAAATTGGTGCGTTGTCTGGTTAGGTTCACTCATACGTAGCCTTGCTTTCCTCCGTAGTGAAGAGGTACCGTTACACGGGGTTTCAACGGAGTTTTTGTCCTAAATATTCTTCAAAATTGTTTAGATATTTATACCATTTACATAAGAATAAAAATAACACATTTTCATTATAAGTTTTTAATATGTAATAAAGTATTACATTTATCAATTGGATGAATTAAAACTAAATATTGTTTAAGTCCACCTCTTTTAATTTAGCACTGTCAAGCATTTTGGGGCAAATCTTGAATTCTATTCTCCAAACATATAATATCTAATTATATTGCTTTGGTAAACTAGAATTTATTAAATTCATAAAAGTAACGATGTCTTGAATTTTTACTCTCCAAACGTAAGACAATTGGTTACATTGCTTAGATATACTAGAACCTATGAATTTTGCCATTAATAATCACTTTCACATTAATTATGTAGTTGTTTACGTAATAATTTAAATTTCGTTCTTAAATCGTGCAATTATTCGCTAGCTTTTTTGGTCAAGTGGAATTTATATATTATTAAAATCGCAGGTAAAATCAGTAGAATTATCTGTAATGAGCAGCAGAGTTCGATTTTTCAGAGGCTACTTCCAATTTTAAATAAACTCACAATTTTGCTGTATTGGATAGGAAATAAGTCACATTATTTATCTTGAAATTCTGCCAATCATAATCACTTCCAGATTCACTTTGTAGTTGTATAGGTAATATCTCTAATTTCGATTATCAATCGTACAATATTTAGCTAGCCTGCAATGATCAACTGGAATATATATATTAATAAAGTCGCACTTTAAATCAGAAGAGTGATATGTAATGAGCAGCAGAGTTCGAATTTTCGGAGGCTATTCTATTTTCAAATGCATTCACAATTTTTGCAGTAAAGAAGACAGTTATGATTTCATGTTATATTGCCAGGAACGTGCCTAGGTCTTGCATCTCATGTTTTATTGGAGTTGAAAAATTAGTTTGTTATTCTTAAAATTTGGCTGGTATAAAATTCAAGGTATACTGTTAAAATTCGTTGTGTACTAATAAACATCACTGACCACCTTACTGTTAAAATTTACTGTATACTGTTAAACATCACTGACCATCTTACTGTTAATATTCACTATATACTATTAAACATCACTGACCTCCTTACTCTTAAAATTCATGTGTACTGTTAAACTTCAATGACTATCTTAATTAATGTTGAATTACATGGTATATTCTTTAATATCTATTTACTTCCATACTGATAAAATACCGCCGTCAATTTACGCTCTCAATTTAAATTAGGATTTGATTAAAATATTTACTATACATTTAGTTTTGTCATTTCATAGGAAGGCCTAGGCAATAATTTTGTTAGCTGATACAAATAAGAACCTGTCTGTAAAAATGTTTAGGCCGAAATAATGGCCGTTGCTAATCGAGCCAACGTTGAAAATATTCAACAATTAATATCTATTACTTTTATTAGGGGTTTTACTGCATTTTTTATACTACACTATTTTATTTTATTCTGAAGTTTTACAAATTCTGATCGCTTCAAACAGTATCTTTCTTCACACAAAGTAAACGTCCAAACAGACTAGCGGTAGATTTTTCTATTATGACCTAAACATTTGTCTATATACCCTTAACATTTTGTTTTGCTATTTAAACTCAAGACGCAAATACACTTGGTTCAGGCCCTTGACTCTCTTGAGAGTGGCTTCTGAAAAGTCAAATAATAACGAAAAGAAGGAAGATTTATAAAGATATGCTTATACAATATGCTTAAATGTTTTTGAAAAGTTATTTTATATACTAAGTGGAAGAGTCGAATAAATCTTCCTTGTTTATTTCTAAAACTTTATGTTAATTATCTGATGGTAAATGTTACGATATCTTCATTTAGCGACAACCTGTTTTCCAATTTCCATATGTGGGTTCAGGCTGGCAATATCTCGGCTGGTGCAGATTCAAGGAAAGTTTTTACTGACATCGCCTTTGAGATAAATCTCGGGCATTCGATGGAGGAGCGAGTATAAGATTTTTATACAATGACACTTGAAACCCGTTTCCAGCCAGGACATCTTAATAGCTTACGATTTTACAGTTTCTACATCTATACAACCTATATTTCAATGTTAAACTCACAGGGAAAAAAATCAATTTTAGTTAACCTACTTAAAGTAGAACCTACTGCAAACTTGAACTAATATAAATGTATATATATATATATAAATAACAGAAACAACCAAATTTAAATGTACTCAAACGAAGGTTACCTAAAAATATCAATACCGAAATTAATGGTTGTAAAAACGTGGAAATTATTTCCGTAAAATAGTTTTGGCTGTGAAACACATGAGATTTCAGAATGACCCTTTATATATAAGAAGTTAAAGACATTTTCCAGAAAGAAACATTTTACAATATAGTTTAGCATGTAGCATTAGCAATACTGTGCACTCCCCTTGAATAGTACCAAGCTTTAACCATGAGTTCTCGATTGTTGTAAACCTCTTCTCGAGGAGGCTAGACAACAAACGCCTGTTCAACACCGCGTAGTAAAAGGCAACACAAAAGAAAGTATAAACATTTATCCTGGTAATACACGCACCATATCTTAATTTCCAATACGACATTCTTACTAGCACGTCAGTGCCACGATCCATTGGATTACAGATTACAGCCTGAAACCAAATCTTAAAGATATACTGCAAAGAAATAATTGTAATAATTGAAATCATTAAATGCAGATAAAATTTAAATATCAATCTATGCAACAATCTTATAATAACCGAAAGCGGATAATCAACAATATAAACTGATTTGACAATGCGTGTACTTCTCATCGTATGTCATTCTTATTACAAACAACAGCAGCTATTTTGAAAAAAAACCTATTACTCAAAAACGTAACATTATTTTCTCATTTCTATTCAGTTCTTTAAAAAGTGTGCTAACAACAACTTCTTGTTTGAACTAAAAAAATTTAAAATTTTTTGAAAATTTAAAAACTGGATTTTCATAGTTACTTATTTCTTAAATAATCTGCATGCAATTAAGGTCATCCAATCGCAATCCTACACAACGTTTTCAATAATATAGTGCATTCCATAGCTCAAACATGAATACATAATGCTATTATTAAAGTGAAATATCAACACCTCCCTAGTGTCAGCATAGCACTCCAAGGTCAGACGTAACCTGATACTTAATTTGCTATACATTTACCAATACCACCCCTCATGTCTAATAAGGAATAATGACGAATATAAGCTTGGCAATTGTTTTTGCCTTGCTTGCGTCGGTAAATACACTAAAATATTAAGGGGAATCGCAAACTTTATTAATCCATAGTTTTAAGAATAAAATAATCCAAAAATTGACAGAGATTTAAAGTACAAAAGACATATTTTCACTAGAAAGAGATATTATCAACCGAGAAAATAAATAACAGGTGTTATTCTTTACCCTATACTAGTGTTCCCTCATAAAAGTGTTTAGTCTCTTATGTTAAAGATATGTAAACGTGCCAAAAATTCTTAAATGTTTATGCGTGTTTGTTTGTAGATTTTAAACTTTTAAATCTGAATATATATATATATATATATATATATATATATATATATATATATATATATATATATATATATATAAGAATAGAATGAGGGTCAAATAAAGTAAATGCATTAGGTATGCAATACAATTGATATATAAGCAAAGTCTTGAACCTTGTACATTGAGTCCATATCCCTAGATATCTGCAGAATGATACAAGGAGTGTATTATGAAAAACGTATATATCCAATTAGCCTGAATTTCAGCAAATATCTGATGCAAACAGATATATCCCTCGATGCAACTATTTTTGGTCCATCACGAGAGATGAAAGGATGGAATAAACATAGAATATTAGTTCTTCACACCGACGCCAATAAATGGAAAACATAGTGATATTCAGTAAATCAATATTACTCAAAAACATCTCGTTATTTCCGTTTCCGTAGAGAAATTGTTTGCGTTAACTCATCTTAGTACCGTAGTTTAATCAGAAAAATAGAACAATAATATTTGTGGTAGTGCACCGTGTCAGCATACGTTATGTATGAATTGAATTCTATACAGTTTCACGTATGCTGATAGTGTATTTTAAACTATAGTACAGTTTACTATACACTGTTTTCCATTAGGTCAAAATGTAATTTTTGTAAGTAGTGCCCGCAAAAGTATTGCTTGCGCAAATAAATCGGATAGTGTCTTTTAATAAATAAAACAATATATATCTAAAATCAAGCATACGTTTACAAATTGTCAGAATTTGTTATATTTATTCTTATATATAAGATATATGTAATGTTTTAGTTGCAACATCAAGTTTCTTATTCAGGATTGTGTCCCTTTTGAAAGATATTGTTTACATTGGTCGAGAGCTGTAAAAAAATAGTAATATTTACAAAGAAATGAATTTACTTTTATGTATACGTATAATTGGTATCGATAATATATCTGGTATTCTGAAATCTACCCAACGACAACAACTGCGTACAATACAATGTGGATTCCTCGTTATCAGTACAAGATTATTTTTCACGACTATCTCGAAAACAAAATGTGTGGCTTCTAGAATAGCTATATCAATGAAATGAGGTTGATTAAAGTATTGAAGAATAACTCTATAATAGAAAAAAAATTGATGGGCATATAAAAAATTTTAAGATAGGTCTCTGCAGTGCTTCATATGAATATTCAATACCAAATTTTCGTTACTACTGTGTGTAAGGCAGTCAACAAGTTGCAAGCATAAGGAAGGCCGATCCATTAATCTCTGTTAGGGAAATGACAAGAACCTTATGTAAAACCGAGGCTTTGGTGAGTATTTAAATTAGTTATGAGTTTTCACTTTATATTATACAGAGGTTGAAACCACGTTTTATAGCTAATATTGGTGTTACGTATTTAAAACATGTAATATAGACTCATTTCTTTAATTTTAAACCCACCGCCAAAGTCAGGCAAAGCTCACCTGTGATAAGGTTTTTATGCAGTTTGAACGGAAGAGCAAGTTAGACCTTTCCGGAGTGTAGCTCGATACACCACTACGTTCTTTTATGTTTTTATACTTATTCAATCTCCGTACCTTAGGTTCTAGTGTAAGTTAATGCCACTATTTATTTAATTTTAAACTGAATGGGACCAGTGCGTAGAATAGGAACAGGTTTTCAGGCCAGAAATCGCTTATCTAATACGCGAGTGCGATAAATGTGTGTATTCCATGGTGCACGTAAGTACAGAATATTAATTTATATAACTATAATAATTATTGGTCCTCCGATAGTGTTATTACCAAACAATTGGTCAAATGTTTATTAATATCTTATAGTAAAATATTAAATAATAAGAGTACGTAATTATTCTAATATTAGTGTTAGTTAGAGACACTATCGTTGGCAAGGTGGAGGAGGAGTAGAGAATTACATTGAAGTCAATACAACGTGGGGGTCGTTAATATTATTAACGTTGGTAGAAACAAGACATGCGTTCAGTGTAAGGTGTTGCATCAATTAAAATAGAACCAAACGAAAGGGGAAGATTTGTTATTAAAAAAAAATTATTGCGTTTTTGAGGAAGAAATTAATGTTGTTAGATCATTAAAAATAAATTAAAGTCAGAACCTTGTAAATATAGTACCTAATAATGTTAACTAGGGATGGGCCGATTCCGATTCTCGATTCCAGGTATACTCGATTCTTCATTCATAAAGTGTCGATTCCGATTCCTATTTTGTTAACTATTAAAATATGCGTGTGGAGAAATTCATTACCAAACAAAATTTATTATATTTGTGTGGAAAAATAATTAATTACCAACTATGTCTTATTTATGTATTAGTTGATTTGAATGAATTAAATGATTAAAGTAAACGAAAATATTATTATTTATGAAGCAACAGCAATCAAGATCGTAACCATTTCTGGTCGTTTGACATCGCTCGTCTCTCTCTCTCACTAGAGTGGGTTCGATACTCTCCTTTGCTCTTTCTCTCTCACCCACGTGTCATACTGCCACTGATTTATAGATGTCAGAACAAAACACAAAAAAGTACAGTAAAAATTCGATTAACCGTCACCGTCGGAACCGTGGCCATGACGGTTGAGCGAATAGACGGATAACAGAAACACTGTATTATTCCTCCTAAACTTAACCTTAATAAATTATATTATAGACAGATATCACTCTCACGGTTGAACGTTTTGTGTAGCCTATTACATTAAAACGGAACTTTTAAAAGGTTTTGCCATATGACCAAGATGTTAACTAAATTAATTATTAGAGAAGTAGCATATGAGCTAATATAACTTGAAAGAATCGAGAATCGAGAATCGAGTAAAGAATCGAGAATCGAAAGGAAAATTTTAGAATCGGAATCGGAATCGGAATCGAAAATTTTAGGAATCGGCCCATTCCTAATGTTAACTATAAAAAAAACGATACGATATAAAAAAGCTACGATAATGTAACTTTTGACACTGATATTAGCATAAACTTTAAACCTGCCGAATTTGTATTGTACATCTTGAGGTCTTTTCGTAATATACCACTTTTGGTACCACTTAGCAAAACAAAGACTACTTACTGACATTTTTCAGCACACGCGTTTTGCATGATCTCAGTGCATTGTTCAATGTTGTCAGTCACGGACATATTGCTATTCTTTAGTGTATTATTGTTCACAGAGAAGTGTTAATTATGCGTTAAAATATAATGTTTGTTTGGGAGTGTGTCTTTAGCTTAGAATAAATGTTTTTTTTAAATTTTAAATGTGTTTTTGAAGTTGTTTTGTTATTGTAAAACATAGAAAGTTGATTTTAATTTTTTTGTTCTCTTTCCCTGTTGCGTTTTTTTGTCTTATCTTTCCTTTGTATCTCATTACGATGTATATGTGTAACCAAAGGGAAATAGAAAAGTGAACCCAACTTTTCAGGTAAATGCTAAGCAGACTCGAATGTTGAATCTTAACTTATGCAGGGAATTTTATATGGAATTGTAAAGGTGGCCATTGTAAGCTATAGGAAATAATAACAAGTAAGGAATAATAACGCTTATTTGTGTGTAATAATTTGAAGAAAAAAGCAATACCTAAATTATAGGATAAATGTATAGCAGATACATATCTTGCATAGTTTAGCCTCAATGTATAACCAATAATATGTATCTTGTTATTATAAGGCTATAATAAAAAATAATTAGCCTATAAACATATATATATATATATATATATATATATATATATATATATATATATATATATATATATATATTTAGGTTAGTTTTGGTTGGTAAAGATTATTTAGATTTTTTGGACTAGGAGACTGACAGACTTACCTTGGTAAGAGTCCACACTGTAGTCTTGAAATAGAAACACATAAAAGCACTTAAAGCATGATATATTTCAACCACACAGTGGTCTTTGTCAATCGAAGAGAAAACACAAAAAGAAATATGAGAGAATGAAATAAATACCAATTTATTTCATTCTCTCATATTTCTTTTTGTGTTTTCTCTTCGATTGACAAAGACCACTGTGTGGTTGAAATATATCATTGTTTAAGTGCTTTTATGTGTTTCTATTTCAAGACTACAGTGTGGACTCTTACCAAGGTAAGTCTGTCAGTCTCCTAGTCCAAAAAATCTATATATATATATATATATATATATATATATATATATATATATATATATATAGAATATCCTAAGTATAGGACATTTAAAATATTAATTTTTCTTTTGGTTATATTTAATTACCTTAAAACTCTTTAGTCTGACTTTCAAGGTTTCTAAGTTTCTAGGTAATTGACACCTGTATCAAATTTAATATCACTGGCAATTATTCTTGACATTTAAGTCTTTCATCGAATCTAACCTCGCTAAAAGCTTAAACGTCCTATAGGTACCTAACTGGTTTTTATTACCGATTCCGAAGTTGGTTCTTCTCTGAGGTTTATACCTTGAGCAGAGTAGGTTTCAGACCAGAGTTCGAATTCAAGCGATAAACCATTACTTTCCTGCGGAGAAAGAGCGGTGTAACATTTAAGGATTAGCATTTGGTAACATGTAACCAGTATTTGATTAAATACTGAACCTTGGAAGTATCGATGTAGAGTTATGAACTAGGTATGTTGTTGTGTACCAAACGTTACACCTCAACGTTTGTTTTGTTTCTTGTAAAATTGTTAATATCTCAACAGTTTATTACTGTTCCTTATTAAAACATTCTCTTAAATATAAGTTGTAAAGTTTATATGGATGTAAATATTTATAAATTTTTATAAATAACCATTTTAGGTAAAGTTTTATGTCGACTACAAACATTTTTTTTCAGCTTTGTATTAAACCGCCATTCTGCTTACTATATATTATTTACGGCACCGTTATTATTTGAACTATTAAATTGTATTTTGCATGTAAAATACAGACAGACACAGGAATTTAGATTAAATATTAAATGTTGTACATGTCTGTTAAACGTGTAAGAAAAAGGTGTTTTACGTTTTATATTGTTACAAGGAAAACAAATGTATTTGGGAACATATATTGTATAATAAATTATTGAGGATAAATTATTTATAAAATGAGCCATGATTTTCAATACCTAAAATGTACACACAACTAAATTCAAACTAATCATTTACACTTAAATAAAACAGTATTCAAATATTATCTAGAAAATAAAAATAAATACTCCTAACAACCTACATTCTCGCCTGATTGAAACAAACATTATTATAGGTAGACATAAGACAATGGAACAAAAAAACTATTCCTTGTAACTTTTCAGATAGCGTATAGTTAACTGATGAATTCTTATTATTAGGTCATCATACGTTTTTCGTTATAATATTTTATAGCAAAGGGAGGAGGAAAATTTAGATCTCTCATTGTTATTAACGGAAAACTATAATATGTCATTGGTGTTGAAATATTCTTCACCGCAATAATAAACACCAATGATTGGGAGTTGTGGTGTTACCATAAGGTTTTGTCTTTGTTCGGTATACCAAAAACCATTTATAAGAAATTTCATATATTTTTAATTAGGCAAACCAGTATTTCAACTATTTCTAACGGTAGCACTGTTGGCAGCTGGAGTTAACCAGATAACAACATGTAACGTTGACCAGTTGAACAACAAATTAGATATGTTTCGTGAATCTGTATTTGGAAATGTATTCTACAAAACATTACCGCTATTTTACTGGTGCCTAAATTACAAGCTGTGGAGTTTTTCTCTAGCTATTTCCGCTTTAGTTAGACCTATTTATTTCCGGTCCCGTAACGAGAAAATAAATTGACCACTCACTGATATGTGTTTAGTGTAGCCACTCATTGCTGCATTACTGTAAAGGCATGGCAAGAGCGCAGGAATCTAAATGCTAAACAAATGTCAGTCTGTAATTGTTATGTGTCATTTTTGTAACTTTACTTTAAAATTGTACTATTAAATTATTGGAAATTATTACATTTTAAATTGTTTATTTGTGAACCTAGTAGTAATGTATGTAATCATATCCCTCCATAAGTACACCCATACATTCATAAACTCTATGCGCGTTTTAAGAAGAATATATTGTGGAATATGATTTTCATCCTTATATGATATGCAGATAAGAACAATTTATTGGTTTCACGTTTCAACATGTACGTTTAATGTAATGCGGGTGTTTTTTTGCTGCTACTGGCTAACAGCTTCAATGTCTAACGGTTTGGGTGAGGTTATTCAGGAACAAGTCCCCCGTCTGCTAGTCCGACTTTAGGTAAGGCTACTTGAAAGTGTTTAAAGGGTCGATTGGACAACCTGGACCGAAATAACCAGACAGAGTATAGAGGTACAGATACCTGGGCGTTCAGAAAGAGCTACTGTTCCCGATTAGTCCTGGAACAGCTATCGAACTGTTGTAAATAAAGGAGTTAATGGCGGGCCTGTAATCAAACAAAGCCCTATAATTAGGTCGAAAGGCCTTGCATAGTAGTACTACACGTTGTGGCACCGTTATGGAACTGACACTAGCAACCAAGGCCGGGAGTCACGAGTTTGAGGTTGGATTCGGGCGGGGGGGTAGAGCTTTCATAGCTGGAGGTAATTCCTTAGCGGAAGGGCCTGTGTGGTTTTTCAGGGGTCGAGCCTTTCACTCTTTGCAATCACAATCGTTATTCCTCCAATCGTTTTACGAGGTTGTCGTATCTGTTTCTGTTGAATTAGGTGCAGGACTTGCTTGACGGACGTGATAGTGCTCACTGGGGCGATTCCCAATGGGAGTGATCAGGTGCTACCGGTTCACTTCCTGTAGGAGTTGCAGCAATAAATAAACGAGTGCTGATATTGACAGTTTATCTGCATCGTTGCAGGATGACAAATTCTTCATCGTAAATTTACTATTTCAGATTGCACTATTTCATATTGACAGACATATAACCAACGGTAATCGGGGAATTATGGTTTAACGCGGTTTTCAAACAATATTTATATGGAAAAATAATAATTTGTGTGAAAGTAAGAAAGTAATTAGTACCATTATGTTTTTTTAATAAAAATTGTATATTTTAAAATTCTTAAATCTGTTTTAGCCTCACAAAGTTAAAAGGCCTACATTTTTCTTTTAATTTTGTATGCCTTTTAATTCTTATTCAACGACAATATTCGCTTTAATAGTTGAGACTCTATGCACGACTTATATGAGGCAATGTCACGAATTTATAACCGGATAAAAGTAAATGACTGTCTTTATTGATAAATTTTCTCGACGCCACATGAATAATTCAAATAGTATTGGTTTAAAACTAAGAGTTTGAAGTCATGTCATGTTAAACATTAAATTCAAAGGCTGATATCTGCTAAAAATGTGCAATCTGTCCTTCGCCCTTTCCTTCCTCTAATAGTCATACATCAGGATGTGACATAAAACACTTCAACAGTGAGTAACCAGTTTATTCCTCTAGTTGTGAGACCTCAAGTAATAGGTTTATTTAAAGCGGATATAGCGGAACATAAACTCCATAAATTGTTGTTGAGGTAGCAGTAAAATATTGGTAATGTTTTATTAAGATTATTTCCAACAACTGATTCACGCAACGCATCTCTGATATTTCCTCTTTGACATAGACGTCTGTATGGATTAGTAAGGAATGATCAAACAACTGTTTCAGCTGACGGATGAAGGAAAACAAGTTTTTTTATTAGACTACGTTAAATGTAAATGCCTTTTGGTTCGCCACAGCCGCAGCCAGTTGGTTCTACCGCTATCAATAATTACTGCTATTATGAAATGTGAGGTTACTTAGTTATATACACATATAGAAACCTCAAAATTGGGGCCTATTAATTAACCGAACGAACCCCTGACTCGATGGTGAGGCCAAAACCCACAAATATACAATATTTAATATTGCGGTGGGAAAGGGTTTAACACTATTAAACTAATGCTGTTTTCCCCTTGAAAATAAAGGCCACGTGCGTATCATTATATTCAAATGAAAAAAAAAATTAATTGTAAAGAATTTAATCCTAAAATGTTTAATATATTTAAATGTCAATTCATAACCCGTATTACACTACATAAATATTGACATAGTTATCTAATTAAACATTTTAATTATTGGAAAATGAGTACTTTAAAAATTTACAAAGTACAATATTATAAACAAGGGGAAAATTGGGTCTGAAAAAATACTATAAATATACTACAGCTCTTGTGATAGAGATCTAATATTAAACGATAGTGATATCTTTATTGATACCAGATGAGTTAAATCGTAAAACTTAGTTTTAGTAATTTTACAAGAAGAGTAGATAAAAATTATTAAAATAAACCAATTAACTAACAGAAGTAAGAGTGTTCTGATAAAATATAGTTTTGCAATATCAACAATCCAAATATAGTTCAAACAGAGAATTCAAAGAAAGTTTTCTGCAATTCACCTTAATTTTAACCAATTTATAGGAATTGTTTTAGGGACTTCCAGTAGTCTTTATTAAAAGTACGAATCTTAGAGTGTAATGTAAAGAACCGAACCTATTTCAAGATATACTTTAAAATGACAAGTTCTTTTTAATATGTGCTACTTCCGTCCATTCAAAATACCTGCAGCTACAAGTTTGGTTCCGTCCCCTTTCTGAGGCAATCGGGATTTATAACTATTATAATCCATCCTAACCTAAGCTGTATAAAAAATAACAAAAAACCCTACTTTTGTAGCGATATCCATCAATAGTGATATATTGACTGTTCGTAGACAATAACAACGTAAAAAGGGATTGACTTTAGCATTTATAATCAGAAATTAAATAACAATTTAATCACCACTACATATATTATAAAGTTTATACTTGCCATATTATTACAATGAAATATACGTCTTGAACCCTGTGCATTAAGTAAGAAGATTATCTATAGCTATACGCAGGAAGAGACAAGGAGTGTATAATAAAATTAGTACTTTACTTTACTAGCCACGCCCACTCTTGGCTGTTGGGCTATTTGGTAGCGAGCTGACCAGTAGAGGCGAGAAATCTCTTCTTCCTTCGTGTCGCTCAGGGGTCTATGGTCCAGAGCTGTACATGACTGGAGGTGCTCAGCTGTCATGTCCTCCCCGCTGTCACAAAGGGTGCACCTGGGAGACGAGAAGACGTGTGTCTTGTTTAGGTGTGCAGCTAGGTAGTCGTGTCCAGTTGTGAGTCTAAAAAGTGCAAACCCGTCCCGTCGGGGTAACATGTTGTTAATTGGCTCGTTTTCGACAAGAGTAGCGCAACGTTTATTAAGAGATGCTTCCCTTAAGTAGGCTTGAGTACTCTGATTTATTGCAGCATTTATTTGTATTTTTATGGAGGGGAGCGAAGTTGCTACGCTCGGCTGTGGGAGTGTTGTTCCTTTTTTTTGCCAATGAGTCGGCTAATTCATTACCTTTTATATCAACGTAGCTGAGCCTAGTAATTCAATTTTCCATCCCCTTTTCATAATATAAAATTAGTATCCCAATAATTAGATTTAATTTTAGCAAACTAAGATGTCAGAGAGAAAGCGAATGTGATGGATTTGGAGGGCAGAAAACCAGGAAAGAATGAATCAATATAACATATAATATTAGCTCATTACAACAAGATAAATAAATGTTAAACATTGAATTACCAACATTGTCCATAATACTAAAATAGGGAATAGGAACAGTTTCCAAGAATTCATCAGAATGCAATAGTTTATTTTTATTCATTATATTATTGTAAATTTTTTCCAGTTCTGCACCGAATTTCAATCCGTTCCTAACGAATTTGATTCAATTTGTAATATACAATTTATTATTATTTATATTTATAAATATCTCATTTTATTGTTTCACATTTTCGACCAAACGACTAGAAGGAATTTAAAAATTGTGAGAAAAGGTTTACTCCAAATGAAAGCTATAAGAAGATTGGGTAACTTTCTGTTACGTAACGTTTGTATCCTTCTCAAATATAAAGTTATACAGTCGAAGATGAAAAGGAACACTAATCTGACTATGCGCAGGGTATATTTTGTCGTTTAATGAAAGTAGGCGGTATCTCAAAGGATAGGGTAGAAACTCGTTTTCAAATCTACTGCCAGTTTAGGTCTGTTAATATTTTACAATAGAAATGTAGTTATCACTGGCGAATTAAATCGTAAATCGAAATGTCAAGTTACCTAGTTTAAATATCCATCTGGTTTTTAAAACGTTTTTTTTTGTAATAGAAGAACCGTCAGGCTGCCACAATTTTTCCTTTAACTCCAGTGACTTTGTAAATGTCTGTTTTAAGTTCACAAAAATGTTTATTTGTTTTTCCTAATATATGTTTATGTCTGAAACATGATTGATTTCATAAAATGTTCCTATAATATTTATTTCCATGAAAGTATGTTCTTGAAAAACACCATTTTCTGTATTTTACTTATTTTCCCATTCTCATGTAGTCATACTCTCGTACTCTCTCTCTCGGTCTTTCTGCATATCTGTCTGTCTGCCTGTCTCACTTTCTCTCTCTCTCTCTTTCTTTCTCTCTCTCTCTCTCTCTATATATATATATAGGCTCGCTCTTCTACTGTTGTTGGGTTCACCTCGTCAATGCTGGATGAGATTCTAGCGAAAGGTCGGAACTGCGAATTTATGGACTGCAGAATGAACGGATGCACTCCAGATAGTAACTATTCATCGTATTTTTCCATCCGTGAGGGAATACGTATCCATCTGGATAAATATATATATATATATATATATATATATATATATTTATTTATTTATATAAATATATATTTACATATATCATCTGCATATGGGTAGTTTTAAAATAATATTCTCATGAGTAATAATAAAAGCTATCCCTTACAGGTTTCTCGGTTATTGTTTTTACGTCAAATGTTACCCTTATATCATCCTTTTATTCTGCTTCTAAATGGTTCAGGAAATAGAAACCTTGTGGCGATCCTATTCCCTTTATTATTAAAAGACATCCGGTTCCTAATTTACCCCAGATTAACCATTTATTTAATGTTTAGCATGACCTGCTTACCAATTACGACCAAAACTAGGGGTGAAAATACAAATTGTTCAACCTCATATGCAAAATGATTCCATTTCCAAACTCTTTGAATTCATCCAATGTTTGTCTTATAAGAGTGTTCATGAATGTATACTTTTGTATTGTACATGGATTTTTGGGATTTCTTCAAAAAATGGAATTCTAATTTACATAGCCTTAATGACAGACAATGGACCATAAATTCGGATGGCGTTTGAGCACATTTTTCAAGTACATTTTTCTCATAATATCTTGAAAAAGAGATGTAATCGGACATGTTGATATAATCTTATAGCTACAAAAACAATAACATAATATTAAAGGAATTTTTATCGAAATAGAATAATAAAACCTAGTTACCTATTTGAAAAATATTTCAATCATAAGAACTGCAAAGATACTCTACAAAACGGTATAGTATCAATTTTCCAAACACACCCTACACTTATTATCGACAACACGTCTAGTCGTGACTCTAAGCTCCGCGCAAAGTGTATTTACATATTTCCTCGATTTATTTAGGAGACAATTCCCAGCCCTTACGCAATTCTGATCAAATTCCGTATCATCGTTCATCATTCTTGGTGTAGACTAACTGATCCTAAAGGGAAAGTGTTTTGGCACAACTAAGCACAGCACATCAGCCATAAATCACTCGTGGTTTCTCTCTCAAGAATTATAACATGACGGATAAAACGTTTATTTAATGTCTGAAGATCAATACTGTATCAAAACGAACAGGATCATAGCGAAAATAGTTCAATTCAAATATATCTGCTAAATTGATAACATCAGTATTGAGGCAATTATTTCATTAGATACATTTTCCTAAATGTGCGTATCAATCGGATACAACTACATAACTAGTTCTATTTCTTGCAACGCTGAGGTTGTGAACGAAGCGTAAGTAAAGTGATTTGTCATTGGAAGTTGCGTTAACTTTTGTATGACTTAAATTTACTTCATCGGATCCACATATTTTTTTTCGAAAATTTATTTTACTTTTACTTTGTGTGAAAGAGATATCGCTTAACTACAGCGGTATCCTTATAGAAACTAAATCCGTATATTGTGAAAATAATTATTATTCCTGATGTTATAGGTTTGTATTTTTATGTAATGGAGATTAACTAACTATAATATAAACTCATAAACAGTTTTGTTTAAGATAAACACAGACAAACCATTGTTATAATGTAACGAATTTACAATTTCATAAATAAAATTTAAATTTACACACGCCCCTGTATTACTTTCTGATAGATAACAATAATACATCTTTGGTGTTGAAGAATTTCTCGCCGCAATATTAAATACCGTAATTATAGGTTTTCGCTCAGAAATAAGCTTTGGAAGCAGTTTGATTTAAAAGTAGGTATTAATCATGGATTTCAGTTTTATTTAAAAAACCGACTTTTATTTGTTGCTATTTGTAATTATTTGTATTGGGATCACTGTTAGCGGATGCTATTAACCAAGTGGTATCACCTTAGAACGGAGGCCAGTAAAAAACGAAATCATCTATGTTGCGTGAATCTGTTGCTTCAAATTACCTCAACGAACCATTACCATTATTTAACTCACAAACTGTGGAGTTTCTGTCTCGCTATTTCCGCTTTAATTAAACCTATTTACTTCCGGTCTCGTAACGAGGGGAATAAACTAACCACTCACTGTGACCTGTGAGTCTTTATGTAACCCACCATCCGGTAACTTGTTTATTTTTAATATTCTTTGTTCTTTAACTCACATTCAACAACATATTTTCTTTGTTATTTAACGTGTGAACGTCAGGTGGATATCTCTCGATGTTCACTAATAGAGAATAGTAAATATTGTTTATATTGATAAATTTAAACTTAGTTTAAGGCAAATTTTTAAAAAATTATATGGATTTCAAATTTAATAAATTCCAGGAATGATATATTAAATTTTTAATTTACAATCCTATATCTATAAACATTTAGAGGTCTAGCTGTGGTCTTGCATAGCCCTAATAGTAAAATCAGAGACTGTCCTACATAAAATTCTTTCACTCTATGTTGTCAGTACATTCCCCTTAATTTAAACCGCAAAAATCTAGACACAAAACCCAAAAGTGTTGACGTAGGGAGGAGTAAATTAATGGTAATGTTTTGTTTCTCATATTTACTCACTGCAATAGGTTTTTGTATGGATTAATAACGGATGATCATAATCGAGTCATATGTTTCGAGTGACGGTTGAACGAATAATGGTTATTTTTCTGCACTATATTAAATGTTATTGCTGCGTGATTCGTCCCAGCCGCCGACCGTTAGCGCTACTGCTACAAATAAGTAAATGTGTTGTGCATTATGACGTCACTTCAGCGTATACAAAAATAGAAACATCAATATTATGGCTAATTGATAAACCGAACCCTCCCCTAACGCGATGGTGAGGCAACAACCCCACATATAGGATATTATTGTGGCGAGATATTGTTCAACAGCATTCAAATATTACTGCGTCCTCCTGACAATTATTTTAAATTGTTAGAGACAGTTCAATTGTTTAGAATCTATGGTTAGTATGGATAATATGCTCCGTGAATTAAAATATCTGTTCTTAAACTTTATTCTACTCCGAACTTATTGAAATACTCAATATTGTATAGATTATATTCATAGGAAAATTAAAATTTTTACTATTTTACGGACAATATTTTAAACTAAACGAATAGAGTACCTGGGTCGATAAAAGAACTCTGGTTCAATAAATCATTTAAAAAAAGATAGTGTTTTCCCTATTGAGGCCTGATGAGTTGAAGTAAATGAGGACTAATACCGTTAATCACAGTTTTCGTTATTTTACGTGGAAGTTAGTTGAATAAAATTGAGGAGAATATGAAACTAACATTCAGCAATGAGTGTCCTTCAATTAAATAGTTTTGCAATATGAGTATACTAACAATTCCAACAGAGAAGTAGTCTGAATAAGGTATCTCCTGTGTACCATAGGTTTATTATACTTACAGTTCTTTTCTTTGCTATTTCGAGTATTATGTATTTTTTTTCTGTTTACACTGTTTCTTGCCACTACGGCTCCAGCACATAGATAAAGCAAGTAGCAGTAATTAATCTGGCCGTAAAAATCCTAATGTTTAATGAATTTGGGATTGCAGCATCAAATTCGGCTCCACTTTGGACAATATATTTGTGTAAATAGTATTTTATACACGATGAGTTTTATTCCATACACATAATTATTCATAAGCATATCTAAGTTTTTAATTATTATTATGGAAATAAAATCGAACAATATATTTTTCTCAATACTAATTTACATGCAATTGTTTTAATATGTGTATTTAATTTTATTATAAGTGCTAAAACCATGAATATCTTAAGTGTATCACTATATTCAGATCAAAGTAAAGGACAAAATAGATAAAGCTAACCTCGCAAGAAGTTAACGTGGCTTTCCACAACTTTAATATTGCCGCCATTTCCATTAAAAATATACACTACACTCTATTTATTAATCACATAGGCTTTGTAAGAGTTAGATCTAATGATTTGCTCGTTCAAATATATCTTAAAAAGCCTTGAATTGCAGAAGTTCGTTTCAACATTGTATTGATCTTCAGTCTTTTGATAATTTTTTATCACCATATTTTTGAGAGGGATACCGTGAATGATTTATGAAAGATCTGTCAAGTCTATCTGTGCCAAAACACTTTCCATTTAAGTTCAGTTAGCCTGCACCAAGAATGATGGACGAATTTACGGAATTGGTTTTATAATGCGAAAGGGCTGGGAATTGTCTTCTAAATAAATCGAGGAATTATGTAAATGTACTTTGAACGCAGCTTAGTGTCACGACTAAGTGTGTTGTCGATAATACGTGTAAGGAGTATTTGGGAAATTTATCTCATATCGTTTTGTAGAATATCATCACAGATATTTATGGCCGAGGTATTTATTTCAGTCCCCTCAGAACAGACAAAATATAATTTCCTCAAATATCATGTGCTACTATTGTAAGTTAGTGTTCTGTAGCACAATGATTACAACGGCAAAACCAATAACCCCTATGTTTCGGAGACTAGGTGTATAATGCCAGAAGCATTATATAGTAATATTACATCATATTATTTTAAAGTGTTGGAAATAATATTTCGCGTTGTAAAATGTGGTAAATTTTCCTGTATAGTAAGAACTACCATGTTTTCAAGGTCCACCCCTTCACATCAATGTTCTTCTCGTTTTATTCATGATAACGTGTACTTCTCCTGCAAATCTGTCAAATCTGTTTAACGATAAAAAAAAGTGTGTGTGTAAATTACGTTTATTTTGCATATTGGATTTCCCCACGTTCTACTTTCAAGTTCCAGTTTTAGATCTTTTTAATAAATGGACTGTGTTCCTGTGCGTGACTTATATACAGCCTTTTCATCCTCATTAAAAAATCCGGTTTAGTTGAAACATTGCTTGCTGCTTCAAATTCATCAAGCGAATTAATTGTCCGACTGGATTCTTAGAAGATGATCTCTCGTTACAGACGAGAATCTTGAAGTTAAATATTTTTTTTTTTGTAATGAACTAACTGTTAACTTATTGGAGGCCATGACGTATTGCAATCCATTTGTAAAGATAACATAACTGTGGCTCTTATGATGTAGGGAATTCTCTAATCATTTCGCTTTACTTACTTCTTTAAACAATTTAAAAACTACATTCAATCTACTATTCCTCTCATTGAGTTTTCTACTGAAATAAATAGTTGGTAAGTAAATCACATGCCGTTTTAAAGATGTTTTACAATGTTTGTTAATATATACAAAGATTAAAGGATCCCATAACAAGCTCGTCCTTTCTTGCTACTTCATACTTAAAGCAATGCGTTTTCGTGACGATTTTTTAAATATACTACAATTGTTGCTCCTATAACTATCTCTTCGCCCAGTACATGACAAAAATATTAGTTTAGAAAGATAACATTACTATAATCTACGACCCTCATAAATGAATTGCCTTGTACAATAGCGAAGCAAGTCGTATAGTGTTGCAAAGGTTTTAATAACAAAACTTATTATTCATGCATAAAGACTATATTTTATGTCAGACTTTAGAGTCATATATTAACTTAACATTAATTTTTTTACCATTTACTTAACGGGAATAATGGTTGACAGCCTTTCGCTAAAGTGTGGGTGATTTATTGAGGGAATGTTCAATACCAGGCCCCTTGGTTTCCTCGATGACCCTCTATACTGACAACGGTTCGATAAGATTGATCTGTGATCTTTTTTACATCACTATTACCAAACTCTGTTTTTTTATTATAAAAAATAAACAAAATAGAAATATTTGGCCCTACTTCACAAATAATAAAGTTATTGAAATTTCTATTTCATTCTAGCTCTATAAGTAAAGTGTGGTGGATTCCATGTTACTTTTATCTGTATTGTACTACCTCTTGTGTAATATTTTTATTTTTATTCTCTAATATACTAACACTGACATAATCCTCACTCGATAAAGATGTTGAGAACATAATTCATGATGATCCTCTTTACTCCAATCAACTATCTCTATTTCATAACACTTCTAATGGTCCATCTCCCCTAGATCAATTTTGTAATGAATTATTGATTGAATGTTGAGTTTCCAATAAACTTTATTATTATTTCTGAAATAGTTTATGTTCAGTAAAGAAATTGTTTTAACCCTCATGAGGGCGAATGCGGAGTTGTTCAAGGTATGTATCACTATTTGTTAGGAATACGTCTTATCAGTTGTTATATGTTTATTTCCAGCTCGTTAGCCAACAATCTGCATTCTAGGAAACGGTCAACCTATTTTTGTTAATTTCTTCTAAATAGCATTAGTGTGAATTTAATCTTTGTCAAACGCGGTCAGTTTGCGTAGGATTCTTCCGCAAGCGCCCTTTTGTGTAAGTTATTTGTGCGGAGTTCCTAGTGCAGGTAATTACATTACAAACGACTTTGTTGGGTTAAATTATTACTTTTTTTGTTCATATTATTATTTTAGTGTTGCATGTCATTTTCTATCTAAGTTTTATATTTGACTGTTGTTCAATTTGAAGAGGAGAGAATTCGTAAAATTTGATGACGAAAAAAAGAAAATTAATAAATATTAACCTACCAGAAAGTTTTTAGACAGCTCTGTGATGATTTTGATAAATACGGTGTCAGTTAATGTGTCGACAGCGTTTATAATATTCTCTTGAATTCCACACATATTTGAGGATGTTGAATGTTGAAAAGTAACATGTTGTTTCTTACATTCTCATTTATGAAAATCAACATCCATTACACGCTTAATAATGTAATATCCAAACCTTTCATTACTAATGAATTTATAAAAGTGTTCTGCGGTTTCGAAAGTTCGTATCAACAGTTACTCATTCAAGGACTATGGATGGAATATACGAGCAATACGACTGCAGAGATAATCAAGGAAGTAAAAAGACAATCAGTTAGAACATTTAGTGCTTTGAATAAAAGGAAGCGTCATATATTAGGAAAACTGTGTCATTTAGTTAGGGTATGTCTCTAATACAGGAAGAATCTTGACTTTGCAAGCTGATAATCGTACCATATATGGAAATTACTGCTTCTATTGTCATAGAGAGGCATGTGTACCAGTTTCATCAATTTGTTGGAACTGTAGTGACACGAAACAGTGGAACAAGGATAAAACTTAAAAAGCTGTATACGTTCTACTAAAAAATGGCTATGGACCATTAAATACAACTTATTTTGACTACTTCTGTATTGAAGGTATGTTATTATTGTTCATTTTGCTAAACTATATATTGAAAGAACACTATTATCCTATTGTTAGTTTAATAGATTTCAATCATTTATTTTAAAACTTACTTTAATGTAAAATTACTAAAACAACAATTTACGGTATCTGTTTCATTTACTTCAACACATCTGGCCTCAATAAGGATATCACTATCGCTTTAAAACTGATTTATTCCACAAGAGGTCTAGTATTTTTATCAAAGAACTCTGTTCGATTAGTTTTTAAAGTTTTCCATAAAATGTTATTAATATTTTTAAGTTTCCAGTAATTATAATAAAATAACTATTTCAATATATTTGAGACAGAATAGAGTATAGGAATCGATATTTAAAATAACTGAACCTAATATCCATATTACTCATATATTCAAAGCAATTCAACTATTGTTTATAATTTTATATTATGACACCCACGTTACCATTATTGTCAGGTGGACGGCAATAATATTTTAATGTTTGAAAACTGTTGAACAGTTTTCTCTCAGCAATATAAAATACCGTATATATTTTATACGGGTTTTGGCTTCACCATCGTGTAAGGGGCTGATTCGGTTTACCAATCTGCCATAGTTTTGAAGTTTTTATTTTAGTGTACAACATAGTAACTTCATAATACTTAGTAGGTTAAGTATTTTTGGCATATGCACCAACTGTCTACAGCTGGGGCAAATTACGTTGCAATAACATTTAACTTAGTGCAGTAAAATAACCATTGCTCGTTTAACCGCTACCCGAGACCGTTACTATTCCATACAGAAAACTATGCCAGTGAGTAAATATGAGCAACAAGATTTACCAATAATTTATTCCTGCCTACATCACGATATTTGGTTTTAGTATCAAGAGTTTTTCCCTAAAGTAAACCAAAACACTTTGTCATAACGTGGGAATTGTACTGAGCACACATATTAAAAGAGTTTATGTAACACACCCTCTAGCTAACATTAAATTTATCAATAGCAACAGGGATTCACTTTCCTTTATTAGTGCGTTTTGGGAGATATTGTCCTAAAATTCACACATAAAGTATTAATTATTAAAGATAATATGTTGCCGAATTAGAATTAAAAAACATAAAATAATAAAAAGACTAACAAATCAAAGAAGGGTGGGTTACATAAAACACTTTACAGTGAGTAGCAAGGTTTTCCCCTCGTTGCGAGGACGGAAGTAAATAGCTTCAATTAAAGCGGAAATAGCGAGACAGAAACTCCACAGTTTGTGATTTAGGCAGAGTTCAATAATGGTAAAGGTTGGTTGAACTAATTTGAAACAACAGATTCACGCAACATACTTTATTTGCTATTTTACTGGCCTCCGTTATATGTTGATACCACGTGGTTAACTTCCACTGTTAATGCCACTACAAAACGTTACAAATAGCAGCAATTTAATGTTGTTATTTTTTTTTAAAAAACATAAATCCATGATTAATGCCTATTGATAAATCAAACTGACCCAAATCCTGAGGTTGAGACCAAAATCTGATATTACGGTAATACTTATTTCGCGATTATTTCTTCAACACCAACGATTTATTACTGTTATCCATCTCAAAGAGGTACTGAGGCGTGTGTAAAAAAAATTTTTATTTAAGGTATTGCAAATTGGTTATAATTAAACAATGATTCAATCATGTTTATCTTAAACCAAAGAGTTATTTAATTTATAATATCAGCTTAGTTAAAATCTATTACAAAAAAAAAATACCAGCCGATACCTTCAGGAATAATTTTTATTTTTCCAAGAAAATGATTTACTTCATACTAAGATTGAAATGTCATTATAGACGATATCTCTTTAACACAAAATAGTTTAACTCAATTGTTGTACAAACCATACAAAGTAAAGTCTTATTCGTCCCTTGATTAATTACATTAAATTTATATTCTCATTTCATGATTTATCTCGATTTTATTATTCATCCCTAAACTCCAGGCATGCGAACCAGCGGAGGAGATTTCACGACCTTCACTACAATCTCAACCTTTGACTTTGAATTCACAAAAACATGATTGTTCTTGAACCAAACTATTTATGGCCAATATAGTCTAACCTAACTCAAGTACGTAATAGTTTTATAAGTTTGATGTTCAGAAATATATATAAAAAATATATAGAAATTTGCCCAATGCCGTACAATAAATAAGAACAAAATACCCCCCCACATGAATCCGATAGTGAAGCATATAAATAATATAATGAAGACACCGAATCTGACAAAAAAAAGAATCTCAGAGAGAAGGGAAGAAAGGCAGAGAAAGGGAATTCGATGGGCAGAGAGCAAAAGATGAATGAATGAACTAACAAATACTATTTTGTCACTACAAACACAAAACAACCAAACTCTTTAAATTCAATTACGATGGTTACTGGTTTTACACTAAGACTTTTGCAAGTTTTTCCCGTTTTCGTAGAGAGATTTTTCAAGTGCAATAATCCAAATAAAAGGATTTAGATAATAAAATAGAACGTACGTTAGAAAAAAGCATATGTTTACCAATAATACACCATTCCGTTATTCCTGTCACGTAATATATATATATATATATATATATATATATATATATATATATATATATATATATATATATATATATATATATTCATATCACAGCCATTGATTTTAGGAGTTAGGATAAATCTAGATCAACACAAACAAATCAAATATTGTCCGTTTAAATGTAAACAGTATATTATTCTAAATATTTTCTTTCCTAAAATGATTTAAAAATCTTTAAATCTCAAATTAATTTAATTATTCAAAATTTAAAAATTTAAAGACAGCTAAAGACAGTGGTAACGTGTTTGCCAGTCAAATATCCCAGGAATCGTTTCTTTGGAACATCCCTTGGTCCGTTGTTTTGGTCTTAGATCCGGTCTCAATCTCGCCCTCTCTCCTCCTTGACTCCTCGCTCTTGCTCTGAGTAAGTTATTTTTGGTTTAACCGCACATTGTATATTTATAATAATTTGTAAAAGTCTGTTGTTTAAAGTTCATTATTCTCGCCTAATTTTTCTCTAATAATTTCAAAAAAAATTGCATTGCTAATATTTTATTAAACTTTTAATCTTGATTTAACCGTTCTTGATATGTACTTCGGCGTTACAAAACCACTTTACACCTACTTACTTAGTGTTCATTTTGCATTCAAACTAATTTTTAAAATTTAGGAGTAACGTAACAAGACACGTACTGTTTAAATATGGAAAACTGAAAACACATTGAACACCGATGTTAAATGTTTAGTTTTAGGAGATATACCTCTAAAATATACTCCGGGAAAACACCAATTCTACATTTCGGTGTCACATCTTACCCTTTAGCCGTACATGAACTATTCATTACTCACAGTTTAAAAACAATTCTAAGTTTGATATCTTAATTTCTTAACATAAAATATATCACATCATAAATTTGCCTTACCATGCTTTGAAGACATCTCTCCACCATGCTCCTGCTTCCGTGAAGTCCGTGCAAGATAGAGTCTTACCATATCCTACTAAAAGAGGTCCTGTGTTTCATATGATAAAACCTGCCAGTGAGTATCAACTCCTGGGCTTTAAAGCAAACCAACTAGTCCTTAAGCTAACTCATAATTTATAATTTTATTTAATTAATTTGTCTGGATGGGTTGCTCGATTATCTTTAGGTTGCACATTGGTTTCTAGCTATTTATTATTAAATAAATTTTACTCACTCTAATAGGCTGGATTTTACTATTTGTATTGATTTTATTAATTTACTATTATAATTTACTAGTTGGGAAATAATTAGATTTAATATTTTTGTACACAGGCTTAAATCAATAAAAATTACTCTTTTGGCTGTTGTTGGAAACTGAATTAAATTAATAAATAAATAATAAAGAATAAATTAATAAAGAAATTCGTAACTGAAATAAATTGAATATATTCTTTCAAATGGTACTATCTTAAAGTCCTTAGCTATCAAAACATAAATTAAATTTTCCTTAAATAAACTAAGATTACTTTGATATTTATTGCAGGGAGGTTGGCTGAGTTTATTTCAATTATTATAAATTTAAAATTTAATTTATGATCTTATTTTGTGCCAGCAGTTGAATGACATTCAATAAATTTACATATTTTATTATTTAAACCAACTTTGTTACTAATTTTACTACCACAGAAAACATTGATTTATGGGCTTATGAATTTATATATATATATATATATATATATATATATATATATATATATATATATATATATATTGAAATATTGAAATTAAAACTAAATTTCAAATGTTACCAATATGCCTAATATTTTTCTATCTTTTTCCATATGCTTACTATTTCTATATTTGCAAATATTTGAACATTTTTACATAGACTTTTTTATAACTAAATAACATTGTAATTTCCAATATTTTAATTTAATTTTCAAGGAAATAAAGCCATTATTTATAATTTTACACATTCAAAGCATTTATTTGAATCTTTGAATCTTTGGAACGTATTTCGAGATCAAATTTTATTTAATCACTAAATTTGTTTAGAAATCATGACTTGCCCAATTCTCGCACATTCCAAGATACGTCCCAAGCTCCAAGGAAATGACTTTACGCTTCCAGACTGCTAGTTCTTCTCGTCTGGAATTTGGTTCATCGAGGAAGCAGGAACGGACAAATTCGGCGAAGCCAGTTTCTTGACAAATGAAAATTTTAACCGTGATTCTTCATATTTCGATGTCTAGTTTTCACTAGACATAAATTAGGGCATACTACATTATTCCCGTACTACGCGGCCTCGAGTTTATGCTCTAGATATCTATTTTGGTATTTTTGCTAATTAACAGAAATTATGACCTTTCTGGTCAGTGGCCTGACTACTCGAGAGCGCCTAAACACTCACCGACGTATATCGTCTCTATTCCCCCAACCTCGATTAGCTTGACTGACTTGGATTTGCGTTTTTTTCTTGTCTTAAAACGGTTTATTTAAAATGTTTCAGAACTCTGATTTTAAATAGCACACAAAACACTCCCGAAGTCATCAATTTTGTACAATTACAATTTATTTTATAATTATACAATTAATGATCAATATTCCTGGCTTGGAAAATTTAGTTTAATTATATTTTATAAATTGAGATTATTTCAAGTTTTTATTGAATTGTGACGGGACATTCCAGCGCGCGCGTGTGTGTGTGTTTGTGTGTGTTTATTTAACCTATTAGGACATCGTTAACAATATTTCAAAATCAAACACTTAAAGGTCACTAGGCGGTATTATAAGTTCATTTTTTAAAATATTTATAATTTAGTTACTCCATTTATCTTTGCACATTATTGATTATAGGGAAATATATTTCTTTTAAATCATTTTCAGTTTCTAGCTATAAATTAGAATGCATTTTTGATCATAAAAACAAAATATATATTAGATTGTTTTATTTTACCATACAATTGTTACCTAAAGTAGTATATAGGAAAGGTATTTCCCTTTAAACAAAAACGTAAAGATTCTGTTATTTCCCTTATTCTGTAAAAAAAACAGACCAAATGTTAAAATGTTTATTCTAATCATTAAAAGTATTTACATTTGTTCAAAGAAAAATTGTATTTTTATGGACCTAATTTCATGGACTTAAATAATATTAAAATAGTTTATGAGATGATTAATGTATAAAAAATTTAAACATATATGATTGTTACGAAAAAAAACATTAAAGTAGTGTTATATTAGTAATTCAAATTGTCAATGGTGGTAGCTGAATCACTGTTGTAGCCTGAAGTGTCTTCTATTATAAACAAAACATGTTACACCAACCAGTATATTTAAACTAGGTACTCTGGGATTTAGGTTGACGCTTTCATTTGCCTGTGAAATATCCTACATTTCTATTATAATTAATAAACAGAGCTAATGTGGGTATAATTTCATTGACGTGAATTTCTACAATATCAATTGAGATACCGTGTAACCTCGTCAAACCTCCATATGTACTTTGTGCATAATCTGATATGCTTTCAACTCCATCTTCGAATATACAACTTCAAATTAGGGAAAGATATAAACGTTATGCAAAAGCAAAAATCACAGTGTCCTTAGAGCGTTTATTTGTAGTAAATGTTGAACAGACAAAATACAATCCCTTCAGGTCGTTTTGTCGAAAATGTTGAACAATAAAAAGATATATTTATAACCCATTACTCGAAGATTGGACGCAACGCTGCTCCTTTCGTTTACCAGTGAACTGAGAACAATTGTTGGAGGCAACCTGCTTTCAACGCAGTGATAATTCTGCTTTTTATTGCACATTGTATTATACTGAACTTTTCCAACTAGATACGGATCCGGGAAGAGATCGAAGATGTTTCCTTAGCCATTACAATTTGAAAACGCTTGAGGTAATTCTAAAAATATGCAATTCTCTATATCAACCCTTCTGATATACATGGAATATATTTATTCAGATTGGAGTTTGGATGTCTATGCAAAATTAATAAATTTATTCATAAAAATCATTATTTTAAGGTTTAATTTACTCAAGGGTTTCAGATGAACAAAGGATGAATTTATTTATCTCTATCAATATCCGTGCGATAGAATGCAAGGTTTTCACGTCTAATGGCCTATTTATTGTAGCGGAATCGAAATTTATGAGCTACTTCCAAATTCCATAGAAATGATGTTATATTAGTATACAATTTTTTATAATAAAATAAATAAGTTATATCTCTTTACATGCTAAAAAATATAAAATATTTTTTTTGAAAACTTGAGAATAGTTTATTCTTATTGAAAATTGATTTAAACAGATCATATTGCGAATTAATTATAGAACTTATATAAATGTATTATTCCACACTTATTTTTATTTTATTTGATTTCATCTATTATGTAAACAAATTAAAATACATCCGCAAGTGTTTGCTATTCGAGTTTAGAGAGCTATGAGCCGTCAGACGGTTTTTGATAGAATTAAATATTGTAACTATTGTTTGAAACAAACCTAAATATCTCTTATAATAAATTGAACACAAACTATGATCAATGCCGAGTTTATTATTTTATTATTATAAAAGCTATGTTTTGGTCACATTTCTAGAGGGCAGTGTTCAAATCTACAAACATAAAACATTAATCAATATGATTTAAAAATTAGCTACGCAATAAAATTGAAAGTTCATTAACTTTAAACACAATTTAAAAACATACACACACTAGATCTAAAATCTTATTGTGTATCTACTTTTTAAAATTATAACGATTATTTGTTTGTTTGTAGATTAGATAAAATGGACACGGCTTCCTAATATGTGACCAAAACGTTGCTCTTACAATGATAAAATAATAAACTAGGCATTGATAATCGGTTATTTATTTATTAATAAATTTGTATGCTATAAGCAGCTAAACCCATATAAATATTTGTTTTTCTCTTTGATTTTTTTTTATATACATTGTCATCTTAAATTTGTTTTGATCCATGTACATTGGTGTAAATTTAATAGTTTATTATGCAAATTGCATATATTTAATATCACCTACAACGTTTTTAAATTATTAAAACCAGTAATGCATCAATCACTACATTGACTATATGGATGCTTCCCGCATTCATATCCGTGGGCAGAGTGGAATCTGTAAAACTGAGTGGGCATTGTAATGACCGAATGATTGCTTGCGGCGCTGAAATCAGCTTACCTCCGATAATTGCCTTCAATTCACTGCGGAAAAGAGCAGCGATGCGTCCAGCCTCAGATCGATAGGTATAAATATCTCTTTTTATTTCTTAACATATTCGACCTAACGCCTTGCAGGAATTGTATTTTGTGTGTAAAACGTTTACTACAAATCAAAGCTATAAGAAGGCTGGGCAATTTGCTGTTATGTAACGTTTGTATCATTTTCAAATTAAAAATTTGACAGTCGAAGTTGGTAGCGAACACTAACCTAACTATGATCAGAGTACATTTCGAAGTTTGATTAAGGTAGATGGTATATCATAGTATAGGGTAGAATTTTACGTTCTTACAACCATAGTCTGGTTATATCTGTTTATTTATTCGAGTAGAAATGTAGAATGTATCATACAGTATGGTGAGGCAAAAAAGCGTCAACCTATATGTCAGTTTACCTCTGGTTAGTTTAAAGTGTATTATGAAACAGAAAAGACGTCAGGCTACAACAACTTTTCTACTGCCTACAGTAACATTGTAACTTTATAAATTTACGACATGATTAATCATATTGAATGTTTGTATAAAATTTACGTCCATGAAATTAAGTTTTTGAGGAAACACCATTTTCTGGATGTTGCTTATTTTCATTTTCTGGGCCTACTATATATATAAATATATATCCTCTGAATTTATGTAGCTTTAAAACATTATTCACATGAACAATTAGAAATAATAAAAGCTAATAAATTTAGAGTTTACTGTATGTGTTTTTATGTCCAATGATCCTCTTTATATCATCCTTTTATTCTTAATCCAAATGATCTATACCTGACTCCGATCCTATCCACTTTTAGAATTAAAAGCCATCTTTTCTAATTTACGCCAGATAACATTTAGTTATTGTTTAACATGCGTTACTTACATTTTGGTCCTCCCAGGCCGGCTAAACCTGTCCGTGAGTGTTTTTAAAGGTGTTCAAGCTTTTAAATGTGTTTATAATCTATTGAGATACTGTTTCAAAATATATTCGAATATTTAAAATTTATATGTTTTTTTTGTTTTCTTAAGTTATATAACGCTACATTAACTTATAAAACTGTACATTATAAGGCTTAATACAGTCCACTGTAGGTTAGTTAATAATCTAATCTTTGCAATGTTTGTTTAGGCGAAAGCCGCATTCTATTATAGCAAAGCTTAGGCCTATTCGCTTTAAATGTTCGAGTCTACTTAGTGAATTATTTAAAGAAAACTTTAATATTTTCTATGCTGTAAATTTTATATATTATGAATAAACTAGAAAATCATTTAAAATTACTAATAGCTAGGAGAGAAAAGCTATATCGCCGTATCCAAATTCTGTATGATCTTTCTAAAGAAATCTGAGATCTAACTAAGTTAGTACAATTTAAAGCTAGATATAATAATATAGGCGACTCATATACACAATTTGAAGCCGTTGAAGAGGAAATAATAGCAACGTCATTACAAATTGATCCCGAAAAACAATACGAAACCGTTCAAACAGCCGAAGCTTTTGACGAGTTGTATTTTAAAATACAAGTAGTCTATAATAGAATTAGTTCTGTGGGACAATCCTCTGTTGACAGTAGGAGTAAGGATACAACTTCTAGTAGGCTTCGTTTACCAGAAATTGCCTTGACAAAGTTTGACGGATCTTACAATGAATGGACACCATTTTACGATTATTTTCGCGTTCTCATACATGAAAATACGTCACTCAGTGACATTGAAAAGTTCTGCACTTTCTGGTTCTGCGTTGAGCATTGCTCGCAGCCTTCCTATATCAGAGAAGAATTTTTGCATTGTTTGGAAATCCTTAGTAGACAAATATCAAAACAAGCGTGTGCTAGGTATATCCTTATTAAACACAATCTTTAGTTGTACTCCAAAGCATAAAGAGTCAGCTTCGACTTTAAATTATTGTTTAAGAAAGTTTTATGAACCAGTTATAGTTGTGACAGACAACTGCCTACAAGTAAGTGAACGTTCCCACTAACTCTTTTAGATTTCATAGCTAACCTTGCCTTAGCATTCTACATTCTATTTTGGGGTATATTAGCATCAAATACTATTAGTTCGTTAATATAATTATAGCAATAGTTTGTCAGAAACTTTTACTTAATTATTTCCTAAACATTTTGGTACGTACGACAAATACTAGGTAAGTAAATACAAATTGGTCGACTTCATATGGAAAGTTATTACTTCTCCAAACCTTTTGACAGTTTTATGTTTTAAGTACATTTATTTTGTTTATTATTGTGAAACTGATATCGGTTATGATGTTATCATGTTGGAGTATAAAAACACAAAGAACTATTAAATGAATTTAATATCAGAATAATATTACCTATTAACCTGTTCGAAAAATATTTCTATAGTAAAGAACAGTCGAAAACAGAACTGAGAAGAACAGTGGTTTGTAGAAGAACACTAAATAAGATATTCTACAAAACGTTAGACGATACATTTTTGAAATACACCCAACACGTATTATCGACAACACGCCTAGTCGTGACACTAAGCTGCACTCAAAATACATTTACATAATTCGTCCATTTATTTAGGAGACAATACCCAGCCCTTACGCATTACTGATCAAATTTAGTATTATCGTCCATCATTCTTAGTGTAGGCTAACTGATCCTAAAGGGAAAGTGTTTTGGCACAACTAGGCACGGCATATTCGTCATACATCATTCGTGGCTTCTCTCTCAAGAATTATAATATAAGGGAAAAAAACGTTTATTAAAAGACTGAATATCAATACAGTATTAAAATGAACCATTTCATTGCGAGAAATACTACCATAACAAAATTTCTAGAAAAGTAATAGTATCCGTCTTGAGAAAAATATTGTATTAGATTCCTTCCCCCTATTGTGAGTGTCAATCGGACACAACTGAAGAACTAGACCTTTGTCCTGCAAAGCCTTCGTTATGAACTAAGAGTAAATAATGTGAATTGTTAACACGTTCACTGCGAATGACGTCTGTCTTGAGACGTCCTTATGTAATGCATAGTTTATGATGTATGTGTGTTCTGCGCTTTAATAGTAGGGGTTCGAAATTCTGACAGCCTTCGGGAGACATACGGTAGTACAACGTCATCATCTTCGCTAACCATTTCCACGCGCCTGGTAAATGGTGAGTATGACGGAAAGTAGGCTAACCTTTTAGTTCAACCCAAGCCATCTGATGCCTACTGAGATGTAATTTAACATATTGCCCGTGCAGTTTTTGTTATTTTGTGTGCGTTTTCATATTGTGCATCACGTGTAAGTGTGCGGGATCGTTAGTCGTTGAAACATAACTTCAACGTCAGGCACGATAAAAAAGGAGGGTGAAGAAGAGAATGAATATTCTGATACAACTGTCTCAGGTGAGACAAACTCAAGCGATAAAGACTATATTTATGGTAAAGAGTTTATTGGTAACTGGCAAACTTGTTCATTGGGGCTTGGCCACCTTCTCTTTTTCAAAGTTCCTGGGTTTCTTGTCTCACCCTCTGGTTTTAATTGTCATGTTGACTATTTCGTTTTATTGCTTAATACGTTGTCTCTGGAGCATGTTGTGCATGCTGCTAACACGTATGTTCCAGTTTTTTTGTGGTCCCAGTACTACTCGTGCTTCTAGTATACACCGTTGGAAAGACCTCAATGTTCCTGAACTAAAGGTTTTCCTAGGATAACCTATTCATCAGGGGAATATTAAAATAAATAAACTGCAGGATTATTACAATAAAAATATTGAAAAGAACCCCAATACCACAAAAATAATCAAAAATAACAAATAAGACAAGTTACTTAAGATTAAACCCTTATGTACATTTCGATGACCATGTCATCATCATCAGAGGGTCTAGTTACAAAACACAATCTAGCACACAAGAAGTTACAAACTAGAATGATCATTCTAGTTTGTAACTTCTTGTGTGCTAGATTGTGTTTTGTAACTAGACCCTCTGATGATGATGACATGGTCATCGAAATGTACATAAGGGTTTAATCTTAAGTAACTTGTCTTATTTGTTATTTTTGATTATTTTTGTGGTATTGGGGTTCTTTTCAATATTTTTATTGTAATATATTGTACCACTGTGCTCTTGATATTGTGCAGGATTATTGGAAAGATGATGATTTGGTTTATTTAAAAGGCAAATGTTAGGAGTGAAGAAGATTATTACATTAAGTTAATATAAATATCCTATGTTAAATCTACTAATAACATTTCTAAAATTTTTACAACCAACAACAAGAGTAAAATTTAAAACATTTAGCTAGATTTTGAACAAGTTCAGGGATTTATTCACTGGCAGATTACGCTCGACAAACAGCAGTTACCAGGATATAATAAGTCGGATGGAATCATAATATGACCGCTGTTAAACTGACGCGTTACGGCCCTACAGTGTCCATGTTTACAAGGTACAGCATACGCGAAAATATGGCCAATCTGTCTGTAGGGTGTGGAACGCTAATATCGGGAAATCTCTCCCTGAGAGGTAGCAAAAAGGCTTGTCCGCGGGGCAGTGTGTGGGTGTGCGCGCGGTGTGTGTGCGTGTGTGCGTGTCTGTGTGTGTGTGTGTGTGTGTGTGTGTGAGTGCGTGCGCGCGCGCGTGTGTGTGTGTGTTTGTGTGTGTGTGTTTGTGCGTGTGTGTGTGTGTTTTTGCGTGTGTGTGTGTGTACCATAGTAATTATTTGACTTTACTCATCGTTTACCTTGTTTTTTTATTATTCATACGTCCAACTTAACTTTATTTTTTTTAATCACAAAAATTGTTATTCCTACTTCGGAGGAACTTATAACTAGCTAATATAATAATAACTAGTAGTGTTAGGACTGGTTGAAATGTTAATTATATATTAAAAATAAAGAAAATAATTGAATTTATACATGTGGCTCACTGAACATTCGTAGTTATCCTTGAGCCTCTTTTCAATTGAGGTGACCCATTATTCCAGTCTATGTTCTTGGACTCGCTTCTCTTCACTACACTTCCCTAGATCTTTACGACTCCAAATCTGACTTTTCTATTTTACTAAATATTCTCGTTAATTATCGTTTAGTACCTTTATTATTTGTTAAAAAACTTCTTTTTCTCGCATTAAGTTTATCTTGTTTTTATTCACTTTACCTTCCTCTGTCATTTCCTTCAAACAAGTCCCCGTTAAAATAGATCCTACCATCGTCATTTCTTAGTATCTCGTCCTCCGTACCCTCACGTATATATATATATATATATATATATATATATATATATATATATATATATATATATATATATATATATATATATATATATATATATATACATATACACTTTTTTCTTGTTTATCGCCTACGATTTTCGGAATTTGAACTTAATTATTACATAATAACTAGTATATTCAGGTTCTTAATATAATTTAATTAGGTTACTGTATATCATAAATAATTACAATATAATGTTTAGAAGAGGATTCCTTACTTTTTATGTTAATCTTCAATATTAGTAACCTTCAATATGCTCTTAATCTAATTCTACTACTTTAAATAATTTACATATAATTTTGTATTGCTCTCAAGGTGGCTGTACAAGATTCATGTAAAATTGGAAAAATCGAAGCTTAAAGTTTATATGGTATATTTCTGATTCAATGTATGTTGCTTTGATAAACAAATGAACGAAAATATTTATATTGGCAGATCATATTTCATAATTAGAACTTAAAACGTATGTTTTTAAAATCTAACGTATTTTTGAAACTGATTTTATTTTAAAGGTACCAGGATATTTTCTCTAGTTTTTAGAACGCCCTTGCATATTTAAACTGGCAACTTTTCTAGAGAATTTATTATATAATAAAGTAATCTTGCTGCCGGTTTGGTCTTGTACAATGAACTCCTAATTTGTCAAACTTAATTTCTAGTTCTCTTTATACTCTATGTTCACATATGGATTTAATATACATATATATAAATATTTATTATGAATAGTCTTTATCTTTAGTACATCCGTTCATTCTGCAGTGCATACAATCGCAGTTCCGACGTTTCGCTAGAATCTCTTCTATCATCTCGCTCTTCAACAGTTGTTGGGTTTTCCTCGTCAATGCTAGATGCGATTTTATGCACTGCCGAATGAACGGATGTACTACAGATAACAACTATTCATCTTATTTTTTCCATCCGTGAAGGAATACGTATCTGCATATATATATATATATATATATATATATATATATATATATATAATTAATAAATTAAAAATATTTTAAAAACAAGAATACTTTTAATGAATATATGTATTCAAAGTTTTCGCCGATAAAATAGTACCAGCATCTTCAGGAAAATGAATATATTATTTGAAGGTAATAAAAAAATATTTTCTTTCACCATAATATTGATTTTCAGTCACATAGATAATAAGATAGCATCTGGTTGGTTCTATCTATCCCACACATATAGTTGTTGTACTGAATAATTGGCAAAGGTTTCTTCAGCTGCTAACCACGTTTATTGATAAACTCTACATCATTCGTATGATCCGTGAATATGTGTACAAATATCCCGCATTTCACATAATTTGGCGACCATGAGACAGATTTCAGAGTATTTACTAATAGTCCCTTCTGTTTTCTAGTGGTGCTTTGTTTACACTTTTGGTGCATTCTTCCTTGAAGCGTTCCTTCCTATACAGTGTTTTTCATTTTCCAGTAATGTTAATGATAGATTATATGAATTATAAAAGTCGTCCAATTAGATAGAATGACAATTACTACGAAGGTGGTTTCTAAGTAAGTGGAGTACCTTTTATGTATGACCCACTCCTTCCGTCAAATAGTCTACATTCATAAAATACAAACGTATTTAGGATAAGTGTATTAGGTTCACAAAGGCTATAAATTTTGATTCCATATTTGTTTTTTATCTTTAATATATTAGCGGAAGATCAGCCGTCCCGGCCATAAGACCATTCCTAAGTCAAAAGATAGCTCCTTTCCAGGATAATATATTTGAGCCATCTTGTTGTTGAAAAGATCCAGAATGATTAATCGTATTATGTACACCATTCACGCATTACCATCGGCCAGTAAAAATATCTTGACCAAAAATTGTCATCTAGAATATTACTAAAGTAATCAATTGGTTCTATAGTGTTTGGAATGAGGACAAGAAGTTCATTTAACTTTTAAAAGTAAAGTTTTTAATTGTGTATGATTATCTGTTCAAACTGTAAGCAGAACAGAAAGAATTGTGGTAGCAATGAAGGTTTAATTCTAATAGTAAAATATCAAGAATATTCTTATAAAAAGGAAAAGATCCCACAGTTTTAAAACAAATATAAACTGATAGAATTTAATTATATTGTGTTATAGGTAAATGTTAAGCACAGATTTGTTAAAGTTTCTATTTATAACTTATTAAAAAAAAAAAAATGAATTCAACTTGTACAATATCTGAGTTTACAGAAACAAAATTAAGAACAAGCTCTTCTAAATATTTTTTTGTTATATAGTATAACTATTTTTCTCTGTTAAATTTGTTAAATGTCTCTGAATATGCTCAATGTCTATTAAGTGATGAGTGTAAATATAATTACAGCAATTTCCACCCATGGAGAAAGTGTTACAAAACAACCGTTTATTAAGAGCTTGAGGGTTGCAAAAAAAGAAATATTAAAATAATTTTTATTGGATCTTCCGATCTAACGATCACGGAATGGTAATTCTTTATTGTATTCTTACTTAGAGTAATTTAGTTAAATGTTTTACATTTTTACATAAATTTCATTTAAAGGAATACATACTTTATTGTATTGTTTACTGAAACAAACTCTGCTCTCTCTAAGGTTTGGAACCTTGATATTCCACCTTCTAATTATAGTTTCTGCTATACTTACCAGCTGCCTTTTAGAGTAATAATTTTAAAGATAATTTAAAACTAAATTTATTTTAAAAATTATTAGGATTAAAAATTAATATATTTGAAACATTGTAAATTTATAAGCATAAAGTTGAAGACAAATTAATTGATGAACAAATTCAAGTGAGATCAAGGCACCAAACTATTTATTCGTCTTTTATAAGGTCATTGATGTTATATAAACATTACGTAAAGTGCAATACTTATAAACATATGGTCGTTTGTAGCACATATGATTTTTTTTGTAAATATATTTTATTAGATAGTTATTTTCCTGAAAATGCTGGTACTATTTTATCGGGGAAAAGCTTTGAATAAATATACTCATTAAAAGTATTCTTGTTTTTAAATTACAAGAAAACATATCACCATATTTAATATATATATATATATATATATATATATATATATATATATATATATATATATATATATATTGAAGAAACGATATATATATATATATATATATATATATATATATATATATATATATATATATATATATAATGAAGAAACGTATATTTAAATGTGGATTACTATAAAAAAACAATATTTACTTCGTGAGGAGTATCACTATTAGTATCAATTCTAGTATCAATATTAAAATAAATGTGCCTCTGAATGCTACAATAACAGTATTATTTCTAAAAGGAATAAAAGTTTTCACATTAACAGACATATTTTAAATGGGAACTCAATCACTGAGCTCTCGGGTAGTCTAACTACCGAGGGCAAGTCCCTCAAGCAGATAGAGTTAGTAAATTAATTTACAGAGAAAGCCATTATTTGAAATATTAGTTTGTTTAAAAGAACAAAGAAGATTTAATTGACAACAAATTAAAACAAATAAAAGATTCGCAGATATATCTAAAAAAGGGTCATTTGTATATATGATAAGCGAAGCGATTGAAGAAAAGGGCAACAATGAGTCGAGAAGCCAGTTCTATTATGTTCAAGGTGCCAGAGATTACAGAGGTCTGGGCCGCCGGAGAGTAAAGGGTAAAGTTCTGGGAGTCGAGGAGGGCAGAGGTTTTTAGAGCCAGAAAGGGTTTCTTATTTTCGGAGGTAAAGATGAAGAATATAAAGGGATCAAGAGAAGTTCCTCAATGATCTTGTAAACCTAGTGAATCAGAGCTAAAGCTAGAGTACACCGAGGATCGTCCAAGCTACTGTAAGTTCGACTTAACTAGAAATAAGCAATTAGTTAAAAAATATTATTTTAACGTTCACAGGATAACAAAGTGATATATATATATATATATATATATATATATATATATATATATATGTAGCCGGACATAATACCAAAATTTATAACATAGTACAAACTATAACGTAGTATCATCACGCCTATATATCAACTCAAATAATTATATGTTTTTGGTCAAGATAGTACTACATAATATACTCAATTAAAATTTTATAATTATATTTCTTCGGTTTTACAGGTGGGGATAGACTAGCTGCCAATTAATCAGTTTATTTAATTTGTAAATGTAAATGAGTAGTATCGATTGTAGTGAATTAGTAGTAACCTATTTAAATTTAATCTAATTAGGTTTTCAGTGATTTTTTTCAAGTGCAGACATTATGAAACTTATTCATGTCATTTAATATATATATATTAGGATTTTGTATGTGCGGAAGAATATGAAGAACTAATTGACAGTTTAATCATGGTGACAGTTTAGTCATACGTAAATATATATACGTAATACTTTTGTAATATTTATAGTAGCCTTGATTTGGGGTTTAAAAAATCTACTTACATACATACAGGTTTCAAATTTGTGCTACAAAACGAACAAAATAAATCGTCCTTATTTAGCTAATGTCATTTGTGGAGTATGCCAGTTTTTGGACTCCTGATGAATCGTAATTTTTCTTGTGTTAGAATCAAGTCTATTAACGTCGAGGGTTCTTATCTTATTTCAATTCAAATTTCAAAGTAAATATGAAGCCCTAGGTTTAAGTAGCCAAAGTTATTCTGCTGATACGTGATGGTAAAAACACTGAATATATGATAAAGGACCAACAACGAAATTTAAAAATTATGTAGCCGCCTCGCTCTAATCGTATAGTTTGTTTAAAACTAAAGTTTACTTTAATAGACTTAAAATCAATTTTATTAGTAATACAATTATATCCCTACTAATAAGTTGGAAAATTAAATCACGTACTTCTAGGTTTTGATTGTAAACTTTTGTTATGAATCAAAGTAAGTCCAATAAAAGAAGTTTAAAAATAAGAAAAATATTTAAAACTACATATAATATAAACCAAAATATAAAAAAATATGAATGATCAATATAATGCGAAATAAATTGGTGAATCATATTCAAATACTATAAAACCTAAGAAAAAAAGAAAAGCAAATGTTTACCTCTATTCTTATAAATGTCTCAAGGCTATTGGATTTTTCTTCAGCTGTATTTAACCGGTTCCTTATCATTCCCTGCAGAACGAAAAAAAATACTTTTTATGATACTTATTATTTCTAGTCCAGCAAAATAAGAAAAATATAGTTTTCTATTTATACTTATACTTCACTTAGCTATAAACAATAAAAGTCATATTGTAAAACATCCTTTACACCTTCGGAAATTTGATGTAAGTCTTCAGTTATATAATTTCATGTACGACAATAGTCCTATTTTATAATAGACTCAAAGCCACAATAGTTAATTTTTATAGGGTTTTTGTTAGGACATATAACCTCTTTTTTTGAAGAGGAAGAATGGATACAATTTAACAACGAGGAGGAGCGCTAAATAATACATTAGACCTGAAGCTGGAGAACAGAGGTCTAAGATTAAATCTAAGACTAATTACATTAATAATGGTCGTGGAATCACTTGTGCTTAGTTAGGGTGTCATAGAAACGCCCTAGAAGAGTACCTTTGTAACTGAAAGGTTCGATATTATTTTACCTTATCAGATCAAAAATTGTTTGCTTTTGGAATTGGTTTTTGACGACTAGCTGGATACAACCATTTATAATGAGCTGTTACGATAATATAAAAGATGGTCAACAAAATCATATAATTGACTATAACTGTAAAGTGTCATTACTGGAGAGATAGTGACCTTCAAATTTGTTTCTTAGCATATGCTTGAATTAAATGAAACTTGAATCCAACATTCTGATAATTTGATTGAGTTTCAGATAATGTATAGAGGGTATTCACAGAATTTATAACTTGGTGCGAGAAGACAATTTATTACTAAAATAATAGGAGATAACAAAGAATGGAAATATAAAGGGGAATTAGTAGACTAGTCGTTTGTGTGCAAGGATAACATGCAGAACAGAAGAATTCATGGCTCAAATTTTTAGTCAAGAGCAGTGATGAACAATGTTCTATACACCATTCTTCAGCTGTTTTCATCTGTAAACATTCACACAATGAGAGCTTGTCCACTGAATTCCTATGCCTAATCTATCCACATAAGCATCGACAATGGAATTTTGTGTTTTATGACTTTCATTTTATACCAGGTAACATGTCCAATACCATTGGCACAGTTTTTAAATGGTTGACGTCGCTGCAGGAGTACTAATTTCCTCGTCGCACATTTACTTTTTCATATTGCGTCAGTCACAGACAAGCGCGTATTAAACTGAAGTTGGTGGGTTTTGTCTTTAACAAAAGTGTTTTTATGATTTTGACTTTAAAATAGTGGTATTTATAATTTACCATAAGTATAAGTTAGTTTGTAAACTTGTGGTACCTTATTTTTTCTTTTATCCAGGTTATAACATTCAAACATACATTCACTAAGTTAACTGCATACAACACTTGGTTCGCAAAAGCCGACCTTCTCAACTACCACAATGAGTAAAAAAACAATAGAAAACTGTATTGAGAAGTTATGCGACTAGTTACTATACGCTTGTAGTTTTAGAAGTCACTCACCTCTGACAGTAGTGGGTATTATTCATTTTACGATAGCTTAAGTACTAACTGCAATAGAGTAACTACGATTGTAATGGCTTACATTTACACGGGCAGTATCTTCTTCTTTAAACACATTTCTGAATCTATTTACTATGGATAGCTACTGCACAAAGGCGGTTAACCTTTACATTTCTTCCAGAAGCGAATACGATTGTTGTCAAATGTTGGGAATGAAACTGGTAATTAAACAGCAATGGTATGGAACAATCAATGATAACTCTGTTGATTGATAATGCTAGGTGCGTAATCACGTTAAGTCTAAATTCGAATAGTGAGTGGAATTTAATAATTATTGAGAAAACAATATCTTATAGGCTAGTTAATAATAACACACCAGCAAAGTTAAATGTGTCTAGATAGGTGATAACCCGCCCTAAGACACCTTAAAGAAACGTTCAGAGCTTGTGAACTGGAAGGTGGCGGTACATTGGAGAGGACGTATTCAAGTTTATTTTTAATGTTACACAAATACATCAATGTTTAGTACTAATATATAAACTAAGTAGTTTTTTATGTTTATATCGACATATTCCTTCGCAACTTTTGAAAGAAAAATCTGAGGACCTATGATATTTTCCATACGTTTTAAAGAATTTCACGGTAAAGTGAAGGTTGGTCTAAAGACAAATTGTAAAATTACAAAAAATTGCTATAATTTTGAGGAATAATATAAAATAATCAGACCTTTATAATCTACTTCACTAGGTCAAGATAAAACCCCTTTCACCTACTAAAATTAAATAAGAATGCATTTCTGCAATCCCGTACCTTAGTACAGACATGATATTACACAACGTAGTTATTATTGATAAAGAGATAAAATTGTAACAGGCGATATTCTTCATTATATAACGGCAATATTACTAAGCATAAATCTAAAGGGATTACATCGCCATATAAGAAACGGACCGTTTCGATTATGGATCCTGATAAATTGAATTTGAAAAACACCTGTAAATTATATTTCCACATGCTTTTGGTGAAGAGTAGAACTTTCATAAGAGTAAATTCATTCATAAAGAGAAAATATTGTTTAATTTATAGACAATTCTGTTTAAAATAAAGTGACCAGTTAACTGTACCTGTGTGTAGAGTAGCTAAGAACAAGAACAAGTAGCCAGAATTATTGATATTAGTTAAGGAAGTGACACTAATTTTATGCAACATTCTTGTCGTGCCTTTTAAACATATAATATATGTAAAATGACCAAATAAAAAATTATTGTAATGCATACGTTAAAAGTACACGGAGATGTGGGTACATGTTCCTATGCTGCTTAGTAGTGTAACAGAATTCATTCAACGAAATTCATTGGATTTACTACGTATACACGTCTACATCCAAACACTTCATTTAAAAGTGTTTTAATAGAACAAACTGTAATGCATTTTACAGTTTCGAAAGATAGAGTGAATAACAAACACATGTAATTTTTTATGGGATTCAGAAAATATTGATATGTTTTTTTGGTACTACTCTTAAAAATATTAGCCTAAAAACGATTACTACCTTACAAACTAACCTGGGTTTGATCTGTCTACTACACACACTCACACACACACACACACACATATATATATATATATATATATATATATATATATACATACACACTACACATTAACACAATGTTTATAGTCCCTTTTTGTTCACGGGTTTTAAAATTTATATGTGTATGATTAGTTTGATTTGGAAAAATAACAAATAATTACTACATTTATTTATGAGCATCAAAGATTTTCGTTAAAATAAAAATACATATTTGTCCTAAAACGTTTACTCTTGCAGCTAGAATGTATCTTGCTAGAGATCCATTTAATTTCCTTTTTATAACTACCCTAAAATGTATTTCCTTTTATTAAAGGTACCAACAAGTAGAATATAAAAATGAGAATTGGCGTTAAAATAAAATATATTAGTTTAGACAAATCTTGTATTGGATAAATCGAAAACTCACCGAAAGAAAGCAATATGGACAACATAATATCTAAACAAACGTATTCTCTAAAAAGAATTTCCTTATCATACATAGAATATATTTTTTACGGGCTTACTTTTTCGATAATATTTATTAAATACAGTTTATAAAAATAGGCGGGTTGTAAAAATTACCATATATGAGAATTTGAAGATAAACATTGTGGTAAATTTGTTATAGTAGGTTGTAATGGTATTAAGATAGGTAGACAATTCCGCGTACAATAGAAGAAAAAGGAACATAATTAAATACTAAATTCGAATGATGAGTTCTTATCACTAAGGTTTACGTTTCACTTTGCTTGGGTTATGACTTTTTAGGTCGTGATATTTTATGACAAACCTGTGAAGGTTTTTCATTTGAAAACGTATATAATATACCATTGTCCTTGAGAAATATCTTCTTAATCAAACAAAAAATATACTGAATGTATAACCAGATGTGTAATTGTTTTCATCTTAGACTATACGGTTTCAAATCTGAGAAATAAATAAACATTTTGCAAGAGCAAATTACATAGGCTTCTTATATCTTTGATTTGTAGTAAACGTTTTAGAGACAAAATACAATTCCGTCAATTCATTTTGCCGCAAATGTTAAACAATAAAAACATAATAAAAATTTATTGATTTGAAATTGCTTCTCCCCTGCTCCTTTTCGAAAGATCATTAAAGGCGAATATTGTAGGAACCTGTTTTCAAAGTCGCAATCGATCGAGCTTGGTTTTAGACATACTATGCATTATTCTACTTGGTTATTTTGGTTCCATCCTGCAAACGGAAGTGTGGCTGTAAGAGATAAATGATTTTTGTATAGTCAATTATAAAAACTGTATGTTTTATAGTTTGCTTCAAAAAAAATATTCCTTAGGCTATGTTTTTCAAATTGAAGTATATAAAGGCGAAGTAGTCAGTTTGAAATATACTCTGACATAATTGAAATTTAATGCATCTATCAATAAGATGCATTAAAAAAATGTGTAATATGATTTAAAAACCTAATATTTCGACACAGCTTTAGAAAAAATCTGGAGTGACATTTAAAAGCCAAACCATCTACTGCAACAGACTGGATGTAATAAATTTAATTTAAACATTTACATAAGTTTAAAAATAAGGTAGTCTAAATATAACGTTGCTATTTTTTAAATTTCAAAATGTTTTTTTTTATTTAATGAATACTATTATATTCTTTTATACCAAACAACTACCTCCACCTTAATGATTGAAGACATTTAATAAATTAAAATAAATCCATGTATAAGGTATAGTACTATTGCAAATAACACTGTTTAAAGAATAAACTATTGTTTTGGGATGTATTTACTCTAACTGATCTCTTAGGAAAAGAAAAGTTTCTACGAGCGGAAGTCACTAACTAATATGGTCAATGTTCGAGATTCAATGCTGAAATTTTATTTGCATCGTTGTAATGAGATAATAATACAAGGTAAATTAATTTATTCATCCCTGGTTTCATGCCCAAAAACAGATCCATTGACTTCTACTTCTCTCCGACTTCTTATTTTTGATAGAATGAAAACTATTTTGCATCTTCTATTTATATTGAACTCCTTGTTTCATTCTTGAGAAAATTGAAGTTAATGTTTTACTCAATGTACACGATGTTTCTTTCCTTCGAATAATATTACATATCTATTTGTTTTTAGTTACTTAGATCCACTTGACTTCCTATATACTTTCAAATCTACACGCTAAAAATACCGACTGCTATATATTATATTGTTATTATTTTTGTTGATAGCGATCAGTGGTTACATAGTGCAGCGGCCAGAATGTCCGATGCAAAGAATCTGGGTAATTGTACAGAATACCAGAATCAAACCTAACCGGGTTAAATAATTGACTAAATTTATATATAAAAATTTTAAAACATTATAATAATAATAATATTAAAACTAGGGTAAATAATAGTAAAATGAAGAAAATTAGAAATAACTTTAGACTTAAAAAACATAAATTATAAGCAATAAGAAAAATTATCACTTCAAAGTGGATAGCCTAAATTATGTAAACAAAAAAAGACGGTAATTGTGTAGTATAACAAACTAGGCCTAGATGCCGGCTATTAAAATAATTGTACTTAAAAATAATCAGGAATAAAGAATGTAAATTAAGATGTGAGGAAAGTAAATTAGGCCTAGCTAGGGAAAATAGTATTTATGTAAAAGTAAAGATTAAATGTTAAAGTGTAATAGCCTAAGAAATTAGGTTATAATAGAAGAAGTCATATTTGATTTCGGAAAAATCCGCTTAGGGCATTGATTATAAATCTTGTCACTACGAAACGAAAGCGCTACAGTCGAACTTTGGATTAAGAATGTTAAAAAGTTAATTAAATTAAATGAGAAGAAATAAAGTCAAATATGTTATTAAATAAAAGGTAAAAATGCAAAGGACACATCAGAATACAGAAACGCCTTTTATAAAAAGGGAAACTAATCTTAGTTCAGAATTTCCGAACAAACAAAGTCAATTGCCATGGCAACGGCTTTCTGATTGGTCAAAAGTTGAAAAATGGATACTGGGACGTGGGAAGTTTGAAATTGGAGAAGGAGGCCTCACAAAAGAACGCTATCCAAAATCAGAATGCATTAGGCTCTCAAAGCGAGCAGACGTGTTTTTGTACCATGCGATCAGGACAAGAAAAAATGTGCTAAAAACAGAGTAAAAAGTGCTACGATGTGATCAGGGGAAGGAAGATATATATGAGCAAGGGCTCATATATACCCAGAACAAAATTTCGACCACCAAAATGCAAAATTAAAGAAAATAAGAAGATTAACCGAAATTATGGAGAGACGCCTACCTACCAAGACCCTTGAAGCTGTAATAGGACCGACAGATGACAACATTAATGAAGATAAAAAGATTTCTACAGTACAAGGTTATATAATCAATTTAATTATTCTTTTTTAAATAACATTTTACTTCAAATTATATTAACTTAATTTCAAAATTAAATAAGATGGGAATAACCTAAGGGACTGATTAGACAACTCTCTTAGGTTACCCAAATTTAAGTAATAAAGACTCAAAATTGACTTTCCATTCCCATCGCTGTGGGAATGTATGGATTAAGTATAAAGATGTATATCTTATATGGCTTTTTCTAAGTGAATTTCTAATGAATAACTTCCAAAGAAGTTAATTGTTCAAGGCCTAGCCTAAAGGCATTACATAGTAATATTAAGTGTTTGAAAAAGAATCAGATTTTAAAATATGTTAAATTTAACTCTACTAATCAAAATTATATACAAAATTAATTATGGTAACTTTGATAATTTAAATTATATATAAAATTAATGATAATAAGAAAATTTAAAAACAGAAGGAGATAATAATGTTTAGTTAAATGGCAAGTTGAATGAAATTTTGAAAAAATAATTAGTCAAGAAAATCCTGTGAAATTAAATAAAAACAATAATAATTAATTTGAACCTTGGAACAAATAAATAAAAATGTATATTTTCCAATTAGCTGTGTTGTCATTCTAGATAAGATAAGTTCACTAGGTATCCAGGTATAGTCTTTAAATCACAAGTGTCTCTCAAAGATTCCACTACCCGAAAAGGAGCTTGAACAGGGCTTATCGGAGGCTAATTGGTTTTATCAAAAATTCAGGGGTTGGTACCTCTGAGAGGTTTATTCCTTGAGGCACAGGTCTATGAAATTAGGTTCGTAGTCAATGGATAAACCATTACTTTCTTACTGACTTAGCAATTGAGGAAGAGAAATAAACCACGGCAAAGGTTATAAAAAGTAAGTCGGTAAGAATAGGTATTGAACGATGAGGAAGGTAGTGTTTTCATATTGCACAGCTTAGGTTAGGCTAGATTACAATAGGTATATTCTCCTAGCTTTAACATGACGAGAAAATGAAAACATCGTATTGTTTTTATAAACATTTTTTGAAACATAACCAAGATACATACGGAGCTTCAAGCAGAATCACAAGCGTAAAATAAATACCTGAGCTTCAACCATAGTTTCTGAAAATAAATAATCGCCATATAATATAATATAAGTACATTAAATATTAATAAAATCATATTAATTACGAAACAGTACTAAAACTCCACTGTAACTAGTTAAAGTTTCAAATACATTACGGATAATCTACAAAAATTGGCTGATTAGTTAAATTGCAATAGTAGATTTAAAAGGTAGAGCATGTTTTTTTTCTAGGAACATGTTCCTTCATTCTACAACTATGCTCGTTAGAGCTACAGTGGAATAGGAGACCATCACAGAGACGCTGCCGGTGGCGTATGTGGCTACCTGTCACCTATAACACTTCTATAAGCCAACTATCAGCTTAATCTATGAAAGTAACATTTTTTATACTCTAATATTTAAATCATTTTCTATAGATATATGAATTATTCTCATTGATTCTTTTTAAATAACGGATAAACACGAAATAATCATATCACCGGTTAATAGTCAGTTAATAACACAAAGATAGTCATTACTAATTAATACAATATTTTATAACATTATTATTTATCATCAGTAATAATAATAATATTGTGATTATTATTCTTAATAATAATAAAGTAATATTTATGCGTGAAATAATTTCATAGGGTTTGACATATTATTCGAAGGCATAACACGGTACTCATTGTGAACATGATATAGTAAGTGACTGATGAAGAAACCAACGGCACAAAGTAGGCAAGTTAATGCGTGGGCGCTCGTGCGTGTATCTGTATTTTTAAGCATCTATGTGTAAAAATACAGGTCCTACACTGGCACGTTTTCCACACAGGACTGGTATAAATTTCAGTTACTAGGAAATTCAAGTAAAACAAAAGGTATCATTCATGAAGACAAGGAACCGACATAGTTGTTTTCAGTCATTTTATTATCATTTATCATCAAACAGTAATGAAATGTGTGCATTTTCAAAAGGGATATAATTGTAGGACCAAAAGATTGGTTACGGTACTGTAATTAATGAAAACACGACATGCATAGAACTCCGTAAAGTTATAACGTGTAATAACGCTATGTAGGTTACCAAGACAAAATTTGTATGTTTTAAGATAAAGCCTCAAGTTTCATAAAAGGCATAAAATAATACATCTGCAATTTGGGAATATTTTTAAAAATAATTATTATGAAGTTTAATACAAATATAATATATTTTTAATATTCTTTTATAGTTAAAGAGTTGTACATGTAGAACGTAGTTTACATTCGACTTTTATAGAATGTAGTTAGTACATTTTCTTAAATAAAAAAACATATAAGTTAAAGAATTGTATTTAATAATATCATGACTAAATAATTATAAAACAACTTAAATATCAATAGGTAAATAATATATACATTAGGGAGCTTGTAATGAGTTCTAACATCTGCCGTTGCCGCTTGGGATTGAATTCTTTTTAGAGTTGTTGAGGAAAGTAAAAGGTTTAACGTAAATATTCACACGTTTGAATCAAAATGTTCTCCTTACTCGAAAATAGGTATCTAAGGAGAAGCGTATCCCTGTAGTTTTGTATTGAACTAGAAATTTAACCTTATCTTAAGATACGTCGTATTTGTATGAGTAAGAATCTTTGTATCTCAAGTTAAAGAAATGAGGAGATATCCCAATGTTAGTAACGAGTTACTGGATATAGTCAACCTGAGATCAGCGAAGCTGTTCATGGGGACTCTCTTCTTATTATATCTATAAAGCCATCACCCTCCATTTATAATCTTAAAAGTAACATTTATACTAACTTTGGAATCCTTAGAGCAATTACTTATAATTTCCTGAAATATTAATAGTATGATAAATAGTAATGATAATATTAAATGTATTATGAACGTAGAATTTAATGAATGAGATTGTTAGTAAATATATAAGATTTTTTAATTCCGTCAATCTTACTTCCAGAAGGTTCTAAATGAAGTTAAAGTCTTGTCATGGATTTTGAAAACACGTTTCAATAAAACTGAAATTAAAAAACAAGACTTGTGATAGAAAAATAGCATCAAGTATAAAGAGGCAAGAACGGACGATAAGAGTGGAATCCAAAAACCTAAATCCTAATACGTCATGTAGACCCAGTGTCGAAAATATAATCCCCGGTCCATAGGTACAAGACCTGTAGGAAAAGCAAACATCTATATGTCGAGATCGAAAGGGACCTGATGGGAAGGGGGTGACATACTCGAAATGTCATCTTCTAACCTTGTGAGAGTTTTTGTTACCAGTACAGATATTTCATTAATATTATTATTATTTATTTACTATTATTATTTCATATTATTCTTGTGTAAGAGAAACAGTCGGTGTTAACTTGGAAGTACATAAATAATAATTAAATACTAAAAAGCTTGATATTTGATCATGATAATAGTTCCTATGTACCCTTTCGATTAATATTTCTATGATGAAGATCAGTAAAGATATTGTAAAACACATGATTCGATGAATTTTCCAAATACAACGACCACAAATACCGACGATCATAGCTAGTCCTGACACTTAGCTGCGCGCATATTACATTTACATAATTCATCGATTTATTTAGGAGACAATTCCCAGCCCTTTCGCATTACAGATCGAATTCCGTATCATCGTCCATTATTCTTGGTGTAGGTTAACTGTCTTAAATGTAGAATGTTTTGGCAGAAGATCTAAAATTAATCAATCCCTGTTTCTCTCTCAAGAATTATATTATTTTGAAAAAGAATCTTTATCCACAGACTGATTGTAATTCCAACATAAAATGAACTAGATCTCATCCAGAACCACAAAAATAAAAACAAATTATATATAATGTTGAACAACTATAATGTTAAAATGAGTCTTGAGGAAAATATTATATTCGATTCCTATTCATTCACGTGAGTTTCGTCCGGATGGAAGTGTCTTAAGCCGTAACCATTACACAACCAAAACGATAAACAAAGAAAAAGTAAGTACATTAGTGATATAAGTCACGGTAACTTGAATGTTGTGCTAAAACTAAGTTTAATTTCTTCAGCACTAACTTTCAGTGTTTCGTACTTTAAATGGATATGAACATAGCAGTACACATTAGGTATTAAGAGTTTTAGCAATTGTACTACAATTAAATACATATTTTAACATACATAGAGGTAAGTCAGTGTTAACAAAAAATATATATTATGCGATTCCTTTTCTCTAATTAATAATTAAAAAATCTTTTGCAATAATAAATGCTGACCGACACACAATGATATATGTATATGTACCGAAACTACTATGTATATTGTTTTATTATGTTGCTCTTGTGGACCGCAAAGTCGGAATCCAAACTTGAAAAAAAAAATGTTGGGTATAGATTTTTATCTTTCGGTAACGTTATTGTGCATCTATGAGGTAGTTTTTAAGAATGATAAAAGAAAGTTCCTACTAAAAGAAAATAATAACAAAATGGGAAATTCGCCTACCATTCATTTAGTAGAGTGTTTTCGGTGCCACGTTAAAAACGATGTCATCCTAATTTTCATGCATAAATTATGCAGTGATTTTCTTTTAATAATAGTGCCATTATTAGATCATAGATTTGTCGCTTCTAGGAATAGTTTTAAGACTGAAAACTGGTTAAAAATTTTCTTGTAATCTGTTCGACCAAAATCGAAGAATAAAAAACAAAATTCTGTAAATAATGAGGTCGTTGTTATGGCGTCACTAAAAAGAAAGTAGTGGGGCTACTTTGAACTAGGGATTCCAAAAGGATGCTTATCTTTACAGAAACATGGATATATTTCTCCTTTAAAAACTTTTACGAGATGACCTTTAAATTTTATCACCAGATGAAGGTAAATCTCCATTAGACTAATATAAACGTAAATGGAAGCTATACGACTGGGCGTTGGTGATGTTTAGCTAAAGATAGTTTGAGTTTAGGTGGATAGCCAATGCATTTTAGCGTGTTCGAAGCCGAGTGAATGTATGGTACGTAAGGAGGAGCAGGCTAAGTAAAATGGGGGCAAAAATTTGTTTTATTAAAAAAACTTAAAATATATTACAAACTAGTCACGTTCAACCTCAGATAAGTAGAGGATTTCTGTCCTATTACTGCTATTGAAGATAAATATCTGATACAATGTTTTTGTTTAGTTTAGGGTAATAATGACAGAAGCAGAATTGAACATCTTGTAAAAAACGAAAATATAATACAAAAATAATTAAAAAACTAAAATGGAATGTATAAAAGAATAAACGAACACTAATAGTATTCAAGGAAAGCATTCATAACATAACGATATACCTCATTAAAATATTTTTAAATCATTTACAACGATAACCCATTTTCTATTGACAGTTGTTCGGTGATAAGGTTCTTTCGTTACATGTAAATGAGAGTCTGGAGTCTGAATTACTACAAATCACGCCACAACAACTGCACTTTAGGTTGTGTGGGTCACATTTCACCAGAAAGTGTTACAGGTTAAGACTTCCAGTACAGGGGCGGTGATCACCGCTCTAGTTGTCAGGGACGCTACAGATTGCTCATACCCTCTCTCCGCACCACTTCCAGTACAAGGAGAGAAGTAGTCGAGTTTTGGATACCAAAGAAGAAGAAGGATAGTGGGACAAGAAGATATACATAGGAAAAATGTGGGTGGGAGTACTTTACTCGCCTCCTAACCTCCTCTCCGAAAACTCTACTAATATAGATCCTATGAGAGCCTACCCTAGCATATGCAATCAGATTTTCCATAAAACCTTTCCTCAACCCCGATACCAGGAGGACAAAATCACCATGGGCTATATAACCCGTGGTAATATTTTTGACTATTACACCCCAGGCACAGAAAGGTCACAGCCCCGTTGCTATTCTACCTATAGGCAATATAGGTTGCATCGCCATATAGCACCGCCTTTATCTTACCGTGATTTACATACTCAGTAGGACGTTCCCATACATACATCCCCATTCAAGTTCTAAACCTGTCACACCCTCTTGGGCTCAAGCTAATCCTTATAGCTGAAACAGCTCTGATTTCTAGACCTAACCAATGTACACTATTTTTCACTAATCACAAATTTCACAAACAAACATCCCGTACTCATGCCTGTTCCCCTCGTAAGGTCTCATTCTCTCCGGGAAGGCTCCACCTCCACATCTGCACTAACTCTGTCACTATGTACCCACCCCCTATCACACTCCCACAACACGTGTCAGAACGTCTCTTCCATCCCACACTTGCACCTATTAGCCTCAGCCCCAATCCTTCGACTATGTAAACTGCGCAAAATCACAATCTCCACTAAGAATCTGAGAAAAATAAGTACCCCAGTACAAGGACAGTTGTAGTAGAGTTGTGCAAAGATAGATGAAGAAGTTTGAAAATGAAAATGAGAAGAATGTGGAGAAGAAGTACCTGACATCTCAACCTCCTCGCCGAAAGGCTCCAGATTTATTACATTCAGTAGGCGATTTTAGAGTCTAGTTGATAATAACTCTACCCTCATGAATCCAACCTCAAACACCCGTAACTCCCGTCCGGGTTCCTGATGTCCAGAGCGCCACTTTGACGAGCCGAACTCCACAAGTGATAGCATTTTGGCAGATCTTCCATAGCTACTCGGAACAAGCTGAACCTCAAAACAACCTGGTTTAAGTTCAGTAATCGCAGTAACACAGCAATCGCAGCGTTAACTGTTTAGCAACACGGCAGATTTCTCAGCCCTTCTTTTCTTCATATTGGAAATATCACTCAAAGAATCGTATAAAATGGGAGTCAGGTGATTCCATCCGTAAGTGAGGGTTTTTAAATGAACCATAAATAAAAATGGTTATTATAGCGATTTTCATGTGCCCATATGCGTAGTACGAGTGTCTCACGAGTGGCCAGGTTAATAAAATTCCAAGCTCTGTTTCTTATTTAAATTTGGGTTACGCTATTTTATTTAAGCTATAAATCTAAAACCAATATCCTTTGAATAACGGTTGATTACGGTACCAATATCCTTTGAATAACGGTACTACAATACCTTTCTCAAAAAGTAGCTGCTTAGAACATTGAGATTTGAACCTAATATCTGACATTTTCAACATATAGACTGAATAAAATGACCCCTAATTAACAAATCATGTTACTAGACGCAATTCCCTTGTGGGTTTTGATGTTTTGCTCCCGGCGGTCAATATATTCAAAATTGCTTGTAATTTGAATTCTCAAATAACCTGCTTGTTGTGGTTACAAACTATTTCAAGTTAGGCGAACTACTAACTGTAATAGAGTAAATATCATTGAAAATACTCAGTTCAATGCCGGCACATACGTTATTATTTAGGGATATTTCCGACTTTTTTTAGGTTTGTCGGTTACATTTCATCCAGAGGGGAAAAGGTTTCATGTCACATATTGGTATTACAGCGGTTTTAACACAACAACTTGCTTAGTAAATGAAACTCCGATAAGAAGAAACAATTGTCATAAGCTGGTCACGGATCAATAAAAAACCTACAAAATAAAATATTTATTTTAAAATTAGATGAATGATGTGGCAAATCTTCCTGCTACACTGTAAGGAAAAATTCAGGGCTTACAGAAACTTGTGAAAATGGAACATGCCTTACGGGGGAACTTTTCAGAGGATGTAATCAAGACGTCTTGAAAGGTTACACATATTCACTACCTTTTGGCACCAGTATATAAACTAAAACAATTTTTTAAGGTTAGACATATTATTTTGAACATATTCTATTCGTTGTAGATAGGTCTATTATTAAAAACATTTACGAGAGTTACTAACATGTTTCCATTTGTTTTGTCATTTCGTGATGTACGATACTTAACTATATATAATACAGTTATATAATAATACCTAATGTTCTAACCGGGAAGGTTCTTTTATTAAATTAATGTAGCAAAATGTTTAAAATAAAGATTGCTAATGGGATCTGCGTGTGAAAGGTAGATTAATATAAATTGAAGAAATGGTTTACAGACAGACTATGTACACATACAATCATTATAGGCATTACTTTATATTAAATATAGGTGTAATTTCCTGTAATATTTAACCTAAAATAATAATGGACTATTGAAAAAGTATCAGTGACTAAGAATCATTATGAAGAATAAAAATTATTTTTTAAATCGAGAACTAACAATTAAAAATGAGCTTCACAACTTCTTAAATCCAAATATTTTTTTTAATATTTTGAGGCCATATTTGGAAGTAGCATCGCTCATTGCACTAAGGATTATCACCCGAATACTAAACGGTCTATGCATTAGTTGTTTTTCACTGATATCTTTGAGGCAACCTAAAATGCCAATTATTTTAGGATGGATAGTATTTCCATATATCTAGCTCCTCATAGTTTCCGAAATTTAAGCAAAACTCCAAAAATAAAATTTTCAAAGCCATGGTTGAAAGGTTACGGGCAGGAACTTATGATATGTTTACGTTCTAACTACACAAGGCAAAGCTAGGAAGTCAAAATTTGTGTTCCAAACATTTCCCTTTATAACTTTATGTTGGCTAGACCAAACGTAAAACACTATTACATTTTATTTCACATGGGTTGGGAATACATAAAATATGAATGTACCCAATTGTGTTAGGTATTAAGCTCAATAATGTAGCTACCGTATGATAGTTCTCAATTATGAATACACATTATGTTTCTAGTACTCAATTATGAATACACGGTCAGAGATAGGTTCAAAGGGATTTAAGTACAAGGTTATTTAGTAATACTAACTACAAAACTAAACTATTTAAATAGAAAAAAATATTTCCCATTCCTTATATTTAACATATTTTTTCACAGTTTCATGCAGTGTATGTATGTGGGTACTATGTCATTACTTACGTTATTGCTATGTTCACTAGAAAGGACATGTAGAACATTATTTCTATCTCCCAAATTAAACCCAGCCAATTGAAACCCGTGTTTAATTAAATGTAATAGTTTCCATTTATTAAAGTAGTTCCTTTTAAAATAAAAAAAAGTATTAAAAATGACACGTAACATTTAAATACTGACCTTTGTTATCATTTAGAGACGTGTCATCTTCTTGTGGCCCTATAGTGTTGCAGCAATGAGTAGTTACACTAAAGAAATTACAGTCAGTGGCCAGTTTGTCTTTCTCGTTACAGGACCAGAAGTAAATAGGTTTAACTAAAGCGGAATCATCGAAAAAGTAACTCCACATCTGCTGCTTTAGGCTGGAGTAAAATAACGGTAATATATCGTAAAATAAATTTCCAAAAACCTATTCACGCAACGTATTAAATTTGTTATTTTATTGGTCTGCAATATATGTTGCTACCTGGTGGTTAAGAGTAGCAGCAGAGAGTGTTACTGCTGCCAGAAGATACAAAGTCCTTAAATATGGTGACGATTATATGAAAAAAATATTAAATGGTAGAATAATGCCCATCTGTATACCGAACTAACTCAAAAAAATAAGGTGAGACCACAACACCAAACTTCGGTAATTAATATTTCGACGAGGAATATATATGCAGAATTTAAATATTCTTGTTTTTCTTCATACAATTATACGGTGTAACTGTTATTTCTATAAATAATATCACTAAATATTCATGAATAACCGATGATTCAAATGTATTTTTTCAAACCAAAACTGATTTTGATTTTAAAATATAAAATTTTGCCAACATTATTTAATGAATGCCATATTTTATAATTCCAAGATAATAAGTTATGGGACGTGTTAATATTATAAACTCTATACCAATGAAAATAAACTCAAGTGTTTCTAATTTTATATGGAAGTGTGTTATATAAGGAAAATGATTGTAGTGTCCTGGCAAGAACAATGATTATGGATCTAATGATGATGGTAAGAAAGAGATAACGGCAGGAGAGTTGGTGAAAAAATATGTATTGGATTTTAGGCCAGAGATCATTTTAAGACCTGATTATTACACGTTTCCTAAATAAAATTGGTAAATTAGTAAATGGAATCTTAAACTAGGTAAAATAAAATTTACAGATACCAAATACTGTACAATAAAAAAGACAAAATTAGTCTGAAAATAAATGTAGGAGTCAAATATAAAGAAGCTAAGCCAAAGACCTTCGAGTCTGTCAAACAATTAATGTAATTTAAAATGGGGGAGGTTGATGAAATTTTCCATGGGCAGAAAGCAGAAGATGAGGGAATGAATTCAGATAACATCATTTACTCATAACAAAGACAAAATTAAATATTTAGGATTCAGTCAGAGATATTTACGGGATTCAATCAGAAATTCTGTGAAACTTTATGACTTCCCCCCAGTTATTTTCGTTTTTGGAGTGACATTGTTCAGGTAAACTCATACAAATATAAAAATATATGTAGGTAAATAGAATAATTTTATTAGTGCTAAAGCAATATGTCAGTATTACAATGGCATAATATAAAATGTATCTCATATTATAGGCTGTTATATAATGTGTTAGCTTAAAACTGAACGAGCGCAAGTTTTTGAAAAAATTTCAATTAAAATGTAATACTGTTAGGGTAGGGAATAAACGTAAATATTGTTTTGAATATTAGTTTATAAATCCTAAACAATTCTAGTTTAAAATTTGGATTACAAATATTGTATTTTCTGTCTCTTCTTTTTAATTTTATTGAATAAAATTCTGAAGTGCTGTGATAATGAATTTACTTTCATGACGAAATGAAATACTTTTATTTGTAGGTATTACTGATAGAAAGATCCAATCTTATTTGCTGATGATCTTTCCTAATCTAATGGCCAAATCGCAAATACAAACTGATTACCACGTTAAATTAGCAACAGATATTTTCGATTCTAGAAATATGGACCCTAGAAATATCAATTTGTATGTCACTTTAAAAAAAGGAAAATAAATATCTAATTATATATATATATATATATATATATATATATATATATTTATATATATTATTTATAATTTTTTAAAATATGTTTTATGGTAATATTGTTAATAATTATATTGTAAAAATTTATATAAATCATTTAATATATATATATATGTGTGTGTGTGTGGGTGTGTGTGTGTGTGTGTAAAATATGTTTTCTTGTGTGAATTAAAAATACCTAAAGCTATTCAAATACAAGAATATTTAATAATTTATAATCCAAGCTTTGATTTTTACTTCGAATAGGCTATTTACATTCTAATATCATTCTAGACTAAAAATTAAATTTTTCGAATTCATGCAAGGATGAGTAGCTCGTAGAGATGCCGTTTCTGCCGGTTTAAATCTATTGCCGGACTTATTGCAAGACATATTTATGATCCTCTGGGAATGTCAACCTTCTAGGGCTAACACTGTTGCCATCTATCACGGAACATTTTTCGAAACTATCTTTGTAGATCTTAATGTACATTAGTACTCTATTATTTTGCTAGAAAAACTGTTGTCAATTTCGTTTTGTAAATATTTTCGACAAAGTGGCAATTCGATTGTCAATATAAAATAAAAACACCTCTTAGCAATAACTATAGTATTCTCTTTAGCAAATACATTTACTAAAAAATTTGGATTTCTCATATTAACCCGGCAGAGGTCACGTGAAAAATAAAACGTGAGGGGTCGCACACGGTGGATTCGACCGGGTCATTTTATTAATCAAAAAACAAATACTGAACAATAATTTATTCTAAAAATACAAGTATCGTAATTAAGTATAATGTATTTACTTAAGTTTTATTAGTTGTAATTGTGGCAATAATTAATTTTAAATAATATTTTAAGATTTAAAAAATTTATTGTTTGAAAGAAATACAAGACTTTAGATAAATTGTCATAACATACAGACTCTTTTACAAAGACTTATGTATAATAATATATTCTGAAAGAAAACTAATTTCTGAATAAGAAAAAGTATTGGATGTTTAAGATAGCTGTAATGTAAAAGAACCAATTTTGAAACAAAATGTGTCGAATGTTTAAGTAAATTTATCATATTATTACAATTATAGTGATGAAATGCAAACCTACAAATTTATGATTTTTTAAAAAAGTTACATACAATATGTCTAAGCACCTTGAGGGTTATAACAATGAAATTCCTTACAGTTCCTCATCCGATTGATGCCTTAGGTTGATAGTACAGCTGAATATCCCGCCTTATCTTAATCAACAACGTCTACTCCCCATTTTGTTAAATTGTAAAATGTTTGGATGTAGAGTTTATTTTTATCTCCAGCTTTGGAATCAATTTCATCATTATTATGCATGGTCAAGAAGAGAATAACTACTATATTTCGGACAGTAACTTTTAATTCCCTCTAAACCCAAAAATGTTTGAGGTTACAGGTCGATATTTTGTACAAATGAATTCCGTTGGAATGTGTAATTCTTCTTCGTCTCCTGAATACTCTGATTCCTCTTGAAGTTCAACATGATCTTGTTGTTCATCATCTGAATCCGGTTCTTCAACGAGTTCAACAGTAGAAACGTAACGAGAAAGTTATCTTCGAACTCTACCAGGATTTTCAACCCTTTCTTCCATTTCCACGCTATCTAACAGTCTGGCAGATCTTTCTTCCTCTGCTCGATTCATATTGCGTAGTAACACAATAAATATAACACTCAACGCACTAAACGATCAATAACACAAAAGCGAAATTAAAAATTATGTCACACTTTAGCCCATGCGAGGGTTCGCGCACGGTGGTTTCCACACTGGCTTTTCTCTAGGCTGCTGCACTAAGACACACGTAGGTGATAACGAAAAGACAAACACAGCATTCGACAGCGGACGAGTCTATTTGAAGGTATTGAGGGGGTGGAAACTTGCAAAAATCGACAGTTCGATTTATTAAGAAAACACTGAAGGCCCGGTTGAAAAGACCATGACGCGACCCCTGCCGGGTTAAAAACAATACCATAATAATTAAAATAAAGTAGAAAGTACTAAAAAGGTGTTTTATGTGGATATTTAAGTAGTAATTACCCCATTCTTGTTTTGGACATGAATTCTAAAAAATACACCAATACATCTTAGATTGACATATTCTTCAGCTAATAGACTATATTACAATGTAAGCTAATATTATGAAGTATATGCAAATAAAAACAAAAATATTCTTGAGGTGATTGTGCTTTAATGCAGAAAGTTCTAAAGAGTGAATTTTTCCGTGAATATTTCTTTCTGCAGAAGCTGTGGAGGTTTTTAAAATTCAATTCGACGCAACAACGCCAGATGTTAGAACTCATTACCATATTCCTGGTGAGTTATTTTATCGGTCCAATATGTTAATTCTGATGGTATTTAAAGTTTATCACGTATTTAGAAATCATTTGTTACAAATTTACTTACTAAGATAGATTGATTATATTAATAAAATGTACTTGGGAAATTGTTTGAGTCAATCTATGTTTTAATTTTCCTTTGTTATTGTGTCCTTATTTTTATGGCGTTATTTATTACTGTTATATATCCTGCAGGATTGTTATCCGTTACCCCATTATTAATGACAGTAAAGACATTTATGCAACTTTCTGATATCTTACAGTCAGAATCAATATTCTTTCGACTTCTACTACCATTTTGTACAGTTTCTGTATATTTGATTCCCGTCATTAAATGTAATTATTCAGATTTTCACCTATTTGTTGATAAACTGTAATGAAAAATGGAAACGTTTTATGTCCTATTTTTATCTATGTTCAGAAGTAATTGTTTTATCAAATACAAAAACCTTCAGATATTTTCACCTTATGAACCTAGCAATAGAAAACTAACATATGTTCAGCTCATTGTTATAGGATCAATAGCTGAGTTGTGACTGTTAGCTAATAGTTAATCGAAATAGCGTGACCAATATTTTCTGTATAAGGAATGGTGCTACTTGCATTTTATATTTTTGTTTATTTTGTAGTAGGCATGCTCACCTATGTCCTGAGACGGTCAAATAGTACATTTTGGAAAAAAATATTATTTTCAACCTATTTGTATTATTATTGTAAATAAAGTAGGCTTTTACTGTACGATGTTGAATGATGTAGACCTCGACGTGTAATTGGCCAAATCATTGGTCAGAGATAAATAGAGCATAAATCTCGGTATTTATAAACTCAATTGTATTTGTAAGTTATTTATAATAATTATATCTTGAGAAATTATTAAAAGAAATCTGGTGGCAATATACAAAATTGATGTAGAAATAATTATAGGTGTTATTAAATATATATATATATATATATATAAATATATTTATATATATTATATTTATATTTATAATATATTTATTTATAATATATAATAAATTTATATAATATATATATGTATATATATATATATATATATATATATATATTTATTTATTTATTTATATTCAAAGACAGGTAAGTGTTGAACAATTAAAAATAATTAGGAATAACACTGAACAACATAAATATATGACTTTAGACCTGTAAACAACGTAATACAATTAAAATTAAATAGTGGGTAGAGGCGTGAAAAGTTTCGGTACAGGTAAATTGAATAAGAAGGCCCTCTGACTTTAGGTTTGAGGTGAAATGATCAAAAGTAAAATCATGCATGGCTAGTGTTATAAAACCGTGGCTGAGATATAGAACATCTAATATAGATTTCAATTTCGCTAATATCTCTCTAGACATAGAATCACTTTCGCCGTAGAATGTATGTATTTTTTGTTTAATTTTAAGTAACAATGTTAACTTAAAAAATCAAAAAACTCACTAACAGAAGACACCGCTTGTCGATGGTCATAAATAGTGAAATAGATTCAGGAAGCTGGAAGCTCATAATTAAATCAATAGTGGATAGTAATAGAAACATTTCAATAACATGAATTATAAAACAAGTTATACAAAAAAGAATTAAAGTAAATTCCTACTAAGTCAACAAAGAAAATTTGTATCGTTGTTTATTTCTTTATTTTATTATTCTCATGAATTTTTAACCACAGTTTACTATTTATGATATTGTCTGACAATCATTGCAATCAATACATTTAAGGTTATACTCAGGAGGTTTTGACAGCCACCAGACGGGGAAAATATTTATATACATCTTTGAGAAACAAAGTTCTAGCTATTGGAATGTTGGCACAGTTCCAAAGCGCACTATACTTCGAACATCAAGATTCTCAGTTGCGAATACGGTCAGAGCCCCCCTCTAATTATAATTTATAATTTACATTTGAAAAAGCTGTAATAACTTTATTTGTCATATACAATAGGTTGAAAATGTGTATTTGAAATATTTTGGATGAATAAAAACGTATTTTATTAACTATAAAAATATGTACAAAATATATATTAGGAGAGTGTGAGCTAATAAAAGGGATTTAATAAAAGGTAAGCATTAAAATATTATTGAAACAATAAATACTATTTCACCTTTTCCACACTTAATGATTGCAAAGGAATAATCATGCATTTTTTATAGTTATAATAATTACATCTCTTTACTGAAGACAGACTGTTTACAATTCATTCTTATTATATGAAGGTTTCGTTTTATTTCATCGCCTTTTTTTTACATCAATTATTTTAGTTTGGTGATAGTTTTCTAATTCAACATTATTTCCATCAAGATTCGATTTTATTTCAACAAATATCAGTAAATTATGATAAAACCCTATTATATTATTTTCATGATTATGTATTTTCATTTGTTCTGTAGGTTGACGTATTAAAACCAAATATGGCAGTTAAGAAAGTCTTTGCGTTATTAAAATTGGACTTTAAGGCAGTGGTTTTTCGAGTTCAGCCTTATCGTGTGGTTAACAGAGTCAACTGGACTGGATCTATACATAAACTATCTGGTTCCCCGTAACATTGGGTCTGAATGCGGAATTATAACTTTCCAATCATTTCGGAAAAAACGTCAAATAAATCAGAACTTGTTGAGTTTTATTTTTTATCTTTGCAATATATGCTGACGTCATAAGGGGAATGGTGTCACGTGTTTACGTTCTAGAGTCGTGTATCTGAATTATTCCCTTTTAATTCACTTTCGAATTAGGTCATAAGGATGTCTATAGTACACGTACACTTTGTTAGACCGACTACAACAAATGTTAGCCGAAGACTCACAGACACATAAAATATAGATATATTGTACTCCAAAATAGATCTACTCCAAAAACTTATAGATGTACTTTATAATTTTATTGTATTTTCTTAGAAATATATTATGTAAACGAATTTTAAGAAATTACTGCATTCGTCATAAACTTCTATGAAATGCAAGCTATTATCTGATTAGCAACATTGATGTAGGAATGTCACATAAAATGAGAAATTTTTAAATATAAGTGCATTTGACTTATAACACAAAACAGTTATGAATAAAACATTGACAACAACGTTATAACATAATCTCATTTACACATTATTACTTTATTAAAGATAGATAATAGTCTATATTTACCAAATAAATATGAAAAATGGACATAGGTGAAAAATGTTATCTCAAAAACATTGAGACAAGAAATATTTAAAGACATTTGTAGGATATTTTATTTAAAGTCAATCAAAGTAATAGAATAAGAAATACCGATAAAAAATCAATAATAAACGAATAATTACTTGAGTTTATAAAAATTAATTTATGTCCATATAAGATATAATAAACAACCAGGATTGAAACACTGTAAAGGTAAAAATCATATAAATGTGGCTTTGAAACACTTCAGATTTACGTTTGGGCACACGAATATTAAAAAAATGAAGTAATTAGGAAGTAATACCGCATTTTACTTCTAGAAATAGTTTTATGGACATCAAACAATAATAAAAAATTCTATAAATTATTTTGAAGTTGTATTTAAATCTGTAAATTTATGTGTATAATTTAAAGTCGAAAAATCAATATGTTCTCAAATGACTACAAATGTTCGAGAATTTTAAATATTAGTGTTTACATTATAATTGATAAACTTTATGCAAAAAACATGAACATTTATGAACTCTATGAACCATTCAAGTTTATATCATGTTAAATAGCTGCAAGACTGAACATACAAAATTATTAAAAATTAAAAATACAGTCAGTAAAATTAAACTAATGTTTGTATAATATTTAGGAAATTATTTTCTTTTATATATATAAATTTAAATTTATTTGAATCAAGTTAGAACAAAATAGTTAGTAAAGTTATTTAATTTAAACTAAATAAAATTCCTGAAATTATTGAACCAACAAGTGTAGTAGTGGATAACTCAAACAAGCTTGAAAAAAGATTCTTACGGAGTATTCTTGCAATAGCAAAGTAGTATACGAATTTACAACTAAACAAATTAATAATGAAAATATAATTATATGAAAAAAATGAACATTTTTGTTCGTTTTTAAATAAAGTCTAGGGATTTATCCACTGACATATCACGCTCGAGACACCACATTTGGTTAGGTGGGATTCGACCCACCACATAAGGTGGGATCATGTTTTAAATGGAACGGTTGAACTGGCGCGTATCTGCCAAACAGTACTATGCATCACCATGTACAGCTTAAGCGTGAAACGCGTAGTTGTGATCATGTTTGATATGGTGTTGAACGCGTGTTCGGGGGTTACGTCCCGGCAGAGGTTTAACCGTAGCAGTGTATGGTGTCTATGTAATTTTAGAGTAATTGAATATCAAATGACATCCTCTGCATTATGTTATTGTAAATGTGACACTTTTTAAATTACTTGAAGGTGTTCTCCAAAAGTTCTTTTAGAAATCTTCTTCAATTTACGGCATGTAATAACAAAAATCTTGGTTTTTCACTGTCAGAGTATTTTCCCCTCCCACATCCACTAATACTATATAAGGGAATATTGAAGAATTTGTATATTTGTTTCTTGTTTTAACTCTTCACCTTCCATTTATTATTAAAAGTAAGAAAGTTAAAACCCTCATGTTCTAAAGATTAAAGATGACTTTTAATCTATACAATATGTCAAATACAGTCTGTGAAATGTAAAAGCAATACGTTTCTTTCAATAACAAAACCCGCTGAATATCACTTTTTCTGAACAATTTTATGTCCTAAATAACAATGTGCGTCTTTCGTGTGAGTGTGTGTGTGTATGAGAGAGAGAGAGAGAGAGAGAGAGAGAAAGAGAGAGAGAGAGAGAGATAGAGATCGGTTTTAGGTAAGTTAGGTTTTACTTCAATATGAAAAATGAATTCCTATTTATTCACAACTCTTTATAGACAAAAACGTTGAGCCAGTCATTTCTAGCACTACTTTTGCCATAGTTTAATTCCTTGATGGTTTCACTTTGACGGTATCATTGTGCTGTTTCTGAGAGTTTGGTTGACGCATACATTGTTGTGAAGAAGAAGCAATCTATGCATACTTGTATATTGAAGAGTTATTTGTAACTCCGCATTATCACACATTCCCTTTTACGAAATGTCTTTATAAACAAAGGTTCACCTACTCTTTTCACAAGGAAAATGTACTGACAAGTATAAAGAGTTATATTTAAGGGTAATGTCTTTAAATTGCAGTTTTCATTCAACGTTATGTTTATATCACTAAGAGGGTACCTACACTGATTAACATCCTAAATGTGTTAGGATTGACAGGTGTGATGTGCCTTAAATAAATTAGAGTATAAATTAGGTTTTGTAATAAATTTATGTTTATTTAACATTACACAATTTTGTAATTCCCTCAATAGGAGTCAGCATCACGACGTTTTTCATTCATGATAAGCAAAAGGTTAAAAGAATTCAAAGAAAAAAAAAACTATTATTACAAATACAAGCCTAGTAGAGTTGCTGTTTTTGAGTGTTGAAAATGTGTACCCGGACTTATTTATTAGTATAATTATGATTTTTCGTACACAAAATCAGTATCTTTAGTTTGGGAAATAAATTTTTAAATTTAATTAATAAACATGTATATCAAGCATTATAAAATGAATTACATGAGCTACAATAACTAAAAGCACGTGAATTACCCTTAGTTTTATAAATATATAGTTTTAAAAGGAAGATTGATGGAGGTCAAAGTATAATAACAAATCATATGCATTACCTCCCATAAATTCAGTTCCACCAGTAGGATCCATTGAAACATAGACCCTATTCCAAGGGTTTTATGACTTACGACATAAATTTTCCACGAGGTAATGTTACAAATATATTTTAAAGCCACGACCTCATTATTAAATAAAGCTGTTGTCATTTCCCTAACCGAGATGAATGGTTCATCCTTGCTTGTGCTTTCGCAAACCGTTATCCGTCTCACACACCCGTAAAAAATAAAATCTGTTATTGACAATTCACACGTGCATAGTTCATTCTGCATTTTCTTTATTTCATAATCAATTTCATTTCTATTAAGTTTATTTTTATTACATATTGATTATCGCCATTTTTTTAATAGATAATTACAGAAACTATATGTTTATATTCTGTAGTTTGCGTTAAAAATATAAGGTTTAGGCTATATAATAGAAAATATATGTATTTTACGGTGAGTTGTAAAACATATTACCAACAGCTTTGGAGCCATGTAATCAATAAATTCCAGATATAAAACCTTTGTATTTGTATAAATATAACCTATCCTGATACTTTAATTAAGGCTTGCTAGTTTTTTTTCATTAAAAAAAACTTACCTTTTAATGGGCAATATTGGATTTACTTTTAACAAAGCAATGCTTTCGCTTTAAAGTTTGAAACATTATTTAATAAATTGACCTCATTTTATTGTCGACCAATAGAGACATGGTTCACTACCGCAATTAAAGTTGTGTTTTTTGTTTTGGAATAACCTATTTTAGTAAAGTGAATTTACTAAAACTATTCCCCTGCGGATGGGGAAGCAACGACATGATGCCACTTTGTAATATAGACAATGTTTAGGATACAATGTTTAAGATTTATGGACATTGATGACTGAACTGATTAACAAATAAGCTAATAATACTCGTATATGCTGAATTCATTAACTCATCTTTGGTTTTCTGCCTAATAACACACCAATCGGTTTTTATATCTCTGTGATTTCTAATTTTGGCATGAACAAAGGCTATTTAGCATATTGTTTTTATATTACACTCCTTGTCTCTTTCCGCAGATAGGATGATTATATATTATTTTTCCCTAAAGTAAATGGTTCAGGAGGATCTTTTATTTCTATAACATTACCTTGATATTTTAGTAAATATCATTAGCTTTTTGTATGCATTCAAATTTTAAGGTTATAAACTGCCGATGCCTTTTAGTCACATTTTTGTGACTATTGTCAAATATCGATTACGATTGAATAGCAAGAAATGTTTTTTATATAGGGTCTATAGATCTTGTTAGGATAGATTGCTTTCTGTATAAACCCATTGCTCTACAAAGGTATAAGAAATATCTTGAGCAAAGCCTTGGTTTTTCAGTATAATGAGAAGTGATACAGTACAAAACAATAATAATGTTAATATTATTTTGCTATGTCTAAAACATATGTACGGACCGTGACAATACATGCTAGGAATCGTATCTTAAAATGAACGTACTTATATTACTGCCTCCTTATGATATATTTTATAATTTTGTAGTTTCTAGTATTTTTTGAGGTTTATCAAAAATTTAGATACTTTTTTATATCCAACAGAGAAAAAAAAGATCATTTGTTTTTTGCTGATAAAGGTTTATTAAATTTGTTGCATATTACAGTATAATTATAAAAAAAATATTTAAACAACTTTTCTATAAACTAAAATATAAAATAAAGGAAAGTTATTTACATTGTTACTGAAACGATTACTTTATATTTATTCTTAAAGACTTATTTTGGTAGAAGTATATACTATATTGTCACTCCAATATTAAAAAAATATAGTAAATAGTCTCAGTAGTTTGACCATTGTTAAAGTGGAAAACTCACACTCAAAATAGGAGAAAGTTATTTATGTAATTGATGCTTTCGACAACAGAATTAGACTTTATTGGGTAAATAAAATTTGACCTAGATTTAACGATACTAGATATAATTCTACTAGATGTAATTTTAACTTGGTAAAGTTCCAATTATTTAAATAATTTATTATCATGTTGAACAAGATTATAAAATTTCATGTAGTTTTATCAATTTAAAAATTAATGTGAATAAAGTAAAATTTTTTACACATAAATAATATTATTTATAAATTCACTCTTATGAATTCAATTGAAGTTTTAGCTACCATATTCAAAATCTATGAATATATTCCAACAGCAGATCATGCTCAACAGTTAACTGTTGCCTTTCGTTAAGTGGGTAATGTAGAGTAGGGCATATTTTTAATCGTCCGTTAGATCTTTTGACATTAAGCAAGTGATCATCACGTTAAAAGTTGAGTCGATATGTGACAAATATTTTGACCAACATACGACGCCAAGATCGATATATCAAACTGTATTACCTGATACCCGAAACTAAACGAATATACCTATAAATTATCATCTTATAGACAGGGCAAAAGAAATATAAAGGATGGAAAGGAATGGTGGGTCATGTAAATTCCTACGTAAGCTTCATATGTTCGTTTAATTAATGCATTATTAATTGTTTATTGGCTCAGGGATGTAGGAGTTAAACAAATGTATATATGAAGTTTAGTTTAGTTTGAGTTTCTGTAGGTTACTTCGCCTTAAGTAAGGTTAGGTAATAAAACTGATAACATTCTAGTCATGCCCCTATTTCCATCCATCCGTACCCTACACCAGAGGTTCCTAACCTACAATATGGTTCATGTTAGAAGTTACTTCTTGTATCGTGATTTATCCGTATTATTTCTTCATAAGCCTACATAGAGAAACAGGGATGGTACGAAGTAAACAGTACACGATTTTGATAAAGAGTACATTGACTGAAGTGATTTTTTTTTGTTTAACCATTACCACATACTTGTTAATCTACGTTGTTCTTGAGCATTACAAATAATTATTTCTGGTTATGTCAGTGGCAAATATGACTTTTCTATTTAAAGGGTCGTAGCCCAAATAATTAAAATCAAAAATATTTTAATAAAAATTTTGATTTTATCTTCTAAATCAAATGAGTTAACATTTGCTTTAAAAGTTTTTAAAAACGTTCGATATTACATTTGTATTGAAAATAATGTGTTTTTCCTACCATTCACTCATAATTTGCTCTGTTATCTCTTCAATTAACTCTTACTCAGCTTTCAGCTCTTAGCAGCTTTCCTTCGGTTATAAAATTAAATTGTTCTCTATCATTGTGATAGAAATCGTACAATTTAAAGTTTTCATTTGCTATTTATCGCATCGTCTATCTACTCTTTTAACCATTTCTTAAATTAAAACATTAAGCCGCTAGTGTTTTCATCAATAAATGGCGAGGTAATCAGTTAATATATTTCATACAGTGGTGTGAAACAGACCAATGTTTATGACCAAAACGGACGTATAATACAGACCCAAAACATTATGCATAATATTGAAATGATCATTAATAATTTAGGTCATTATTTTTAAAATGCGAGGATTGTCAGCAACGGAGAGTTAATACCAGTCACTTGCGAGCTTTCATATAAATTCCCAAGAGATTTGCTCGCTCTACCTGTAAGTATAAAAAAGAAATACATTACCAAGACGTGACCAGTTCTAAATGTTAAAATAAATGGTCATTTCGTTTCTAGTATTACTAGAGCCTTGTAATACACTTCAAATGTAAACCTAAACGCTAAACCTAAAGGGGGTTATTACACTGCTAGTAATCTCAAATCACATATTTTTTACAGGGCATATTTTACATCGGTTTAATAATTGTAGACGGCGAAATATAAGATAACGCATATTTTAAACACCTACTAATAGAACTAGACGTTAATATGATTATTTACAAAAATATTTAGAAGAATGTGCATCTATTTAAGAATATTTATATCTATTAAATTATTTCTTTCACTAATCAAATAATATTTGAAGCTAGCATTCATTTGCGTCTTTTTTTTGATAAGATTATTTTTATTAAGCTATCGTTTTTACGGTAAAATAAAGAGTTTACATAAATTAATGTAGCACTGAGCTCTTTAAAAAAATGATACAAACAATATCTAATTCAACTATCTATTACTACAAAAATTAAGTTTAACATTATGTCAATTTAAAAGGTTCAAATATAAAACTGTATGCTTACAATTCCTTTTCATTAGCAAGATATTATTTTAACAAATTATAAATATAAGTCCAACCCATTATTCCTTAAATAATAAAAATACTAAAATTTAAATGAAACTCTGCTGGAATTGTATTTTTCTATCTACGTTTTGTAATGAGCTTTAGCTATTGTAAATAAAAACTGATGAATTTTCTCATTAGACTTTTGCCTAGCTTATAAAGTTGTACAAATTAAATCTAAAATATCCAATCTGTGTTCGACGTTTGTGTAATATTTGAGAAGAATACTTACAGATTTTCCGATCTGTTTTTAAAACGTCAGTGTAGCACTGAGCAAGCCTTCCCTGATGGTGTCCCATAGAGCTGTTAACCTCAGTATATTTACCGGAGCACATATAGTACAATAAAAATATTGAAAAGAACCCCAATACCACAAAAATAATCAAACATAACAAATAAGACAAGTTACTTAAGATTAAACCCTTATGTACATTTCGATGACCATGTCATCATCATCAGAGGGGCTTGTTACAAAACACAATCTAGCACACAAGAAGTTACAAACCAGAATGATCTAGTTCATCATTCTAGTTTGTAACTTCTTGTGTGCTAGATTGTGTTTTGTAACAAGACCCTCTGATGATGATGACATGGTCATCGAAATGTACATAAGGGTTTAATCTTAAGTAACTTGTCTTATTTGTTATTTTTGATTATTTTTGTGGTATTGGGGTTCTTTTCAATATTTTTATTGTAATATATTGTACCACTGTGCTCTTGATATTGTGTATGAGCACATATAGAATGGGTTAACAAAAATAAAAATCAGAACGATGTTAGCATGGAGGTTTTACAACGGCAAACACCATTTTACACAAATGAAACTTCATATCTCTTGAAAACTAGCGATAATTGCGTTAATTAGGTATATTTGGATAACTCTAAAATCATTGTGACGGAACAACTATATATCCTAAATAGAATGTTGCTTATATGTGTACGATGGGGTGTGTGTGAGTGCTAGAAAACAGAGAGTATGTAAACAATTGTAGATAATGTAGGTAAATAGGATCAAGACCCTCTCTATTTACCAAACACTCGAAGAACACAGAAATACGTTCCTGTGCATTAAAAATACAGTTGCTTAGTATAAATACGAATGTAGAAAATACCTTTACCCAACTTTCAATGAACTTTTTTTTGAATCCCGAATGATTCCTTTTGGATATCATATTGATATGCATATTTTGTGGATGCCAGACTCATATCCTTTGTATATTTTATTGATTAGAACATCTCTTGGAAGCCCAACTCGTTTCCCTTGCATACTTTAATGATATGGACATTTCATGGATCCCAAATCATTTCCTTTGTATAACGTATTGATATAAACATTTATTGCAGGCCCGATTTATCATTTGCTTCCCAATAGAAGAAATAACCTCAAATAGAAGTAGCCCTCTAAAAGAAGCTCGAAAAACTGGGACTCGGGTACTTGGATCCTTCAACCATGTAGTCCCTGAACGCTGATTCTTGAACCATCTTGAAAATTGCCAGTCTTGACGCTCTAATTTCCAAAGTGCTGAGAGGACCATCGAGCTTTCTTGAATGACGAGCATTATGAGTAAATCGCAAAATATAAGCCATCACACGCTGGAGTCGGCTAAAGTGAGAAAACTGAGTGAGGCACTCCCATTCATGAGGAGCAGTGGATATGAGAGGTATAGGTGAAATGGGTTTCTCTTCTCCTGTGACAGTAGGTTTTGCAGGCATAAAATGAGATACAGGCCAGTTATCATTTGATTTTTGTATCCAAAAGGGGCCGTACCACCATAATGAGTGCTGTGGTAAATCTTTAGGAAGTATCCCACGCGACGCGCAATCAGCAGGATTATCTTCACTCGCTACGTGTCTCCAGTAATGAGAAGGCATATCCCACTAGTTGGGCGAGTAAATGAGCTGCACTTAGCTCTAATCGAGGTACCGTGAGCCTTTTCAGAGGGGCTACCCGAGTCTTCGATATTACTTGCCGAATTAACACAGAGTTGTCGCTAAGTTGGCATCTCAAGTAAACGACCGCGGCATACCCGTTCTCAGAAGCATCTGAGAAACCGTGTAACTCAAAGTTTCTCGAGTGTGTTATTCGTAATGCACGAGGAATTACAATTTCTCGTAGAGTATTAGCCGAGTCTGTAAAGGTTTGCCATAATTTCAATGGTTCAGATAGAAGTCGTTCATCCCAGTTCAATCCTTTAATCCAGAGTAGTTGCATAAAACGTTTGGCCCACATAACAATGGGTGAGAGAAAGCCACAAGGGTCGTAAATCTGGGCAATAATACCGAGAATTTGACGTTTAGTCAAAATTGTTTACTGCCTTGAAGGAATACAGGGGTCTCTAAATGAGCGTCAGGAAGATCTTGCAGCAGTTGACTATAGTTAGATGTCCATTTGCGTAGTTCAAAGCCTCCGCGAGCCAGGAGCGAGATGAGTTGCTTACGGAGGCTCAAAGCATTTTTCTTAAGAGTCAGCGCCAGAGATGATGTCGTCTACGAACATCTGCGTGCGTAGAACATTTGCAGCTTAGGATAGGAGTCACCTTCGTCTGCAGCGAGCTGATGTAAGGTTCTAATGGCAAGATACGGTGAACAATTCACTCCGTAAGTCACTGTCGTGAGCTTGTAGATTAAAGAGGGCTGATCTGGACTTTCGTACCATAAAATCATCTGAGAGCACTGGTCATCAGGGTGCATTTTTACCTGTCTATACATTTGACGAATGTCACAAGAAAAAACAACGTTATGAATCCGAAAATGTATTAATAAATCACAAATATTCGTTTGCATCATTTTGCCTGCTAATAAAATATTATTAACAGAAATACCATTAGAGGTTTCAGAACTAGCATCAAATACAGTACGTAAACGAGTTGTGCTGCTAGACTCCTTTTAAACACCATGGTGAGGAAGGAAGTAATGAGGTACAGTTAGATCAGTATTATGAGCGTATATCATGTGACCAGAGGCTAAGTAGACATCCATAAAATCAGTATATATGGATTTAAATTGAGGTTGAGCATTAAATTTCTTCTCTAGAGAGTGTAGTCTTTTTTCTGCATTTAAACGACATAGACCCAGAGGAGGATGTTCAGTCTTGAATGGAAGTCGCACGCAATATCGGCCAGATTGGTCCCGAGTATGATTGGCGAGAAAGTGATCTTCACATAATGTGTCTTCTTGAGAAAGCTTAGACACAGCAGGGGGTTCTGCCTGTTGCCAAAACCTTTGTAGTGAGTAGTGAAGGTCAATGTCGTTGACAACTAGAAGTGTAGTTGATAATTGAGAGCTGGAGTTACTATGAAGTTCACTGCTAGATAGACATGGTGCGTTACCCATTACTAAAAATACGCTTCTTGAGTAAGTATGAGTGGAAATAAAACACCACCAAGAAGAACGTCTATGCCTCCTGGCAAGTGAAACGTAGGGTCTGCCAAAACATAAGGACGAACCTTGGAAAGAACTTCAGAGTCTACTTGTGTGCTTCGTAGGTTAACACATATTTTTTCCAATATTAAAAATCTTTCATTAATTGAAATAAGCTTGCCCCCAAGACTTTCAACAGCAACTGAGGTGAGACCTTTTGAGCGTAAGGGTACCTGAGACAATCCTACCACACTATGAGGGGTCTTAGAACTAGGGGCACACAATAATTGAGCAGCACGCTCGGTGAGAAAACTAGATTGATTGCCAGATTCAACAAGATCACGAAATACATTAGTAATACCGTTAGAGGAGGTAAGCTTAACAAATAGAGTACCTAAGAGAACTGTAGAGATTTGAGACATATTCTGCTTTTCTTGAGAGGTCATAGTGATTGAAGAAGGGGTTAATTCCTGTTCAAGTGTCGGAGAGTCTTGACGTGAAGTTTGAAGTGTGGTCCGTTGCAGCGTAGAGTAATTTTCCAAAATGTAATACTGTATGATGATTTTTGGGGCATTGGTAGCAACTAAACTTTGACCTACAGTCGTTAAGATGGTGAGTACCTAAGCATGAGGTACAACGCCCCTTTTGCTTTACAATTTTGAGACGGGATTTGGCGTCCTGACTCTTGAAGTCCGGACACGAATATACCTTATAGTCAATTTTATTGCATATAAAGTATGGGTGAGGTTTAACTTTAATGGAGGAGCCTTCTCCATAATTGTGGGACCTCAGTGATAATTTTTGTTTAAAGTAATTATTTTGGGAACCAGAGGGGTGCGTGATCCAGACGAGGAGTGTTTCGAGGTGAAACGAGAATGAAGATTGACATCTTCAACTTCATTATATACTTTACTTAAAAACTTAATAATTTCCGCTGCATCAGTTATTGTAGTGAATTCAACTCTCTCTTGAGTAACATTTGATGAACGGAAGTTTTCAAAACGGTTCCTAAGTTCACTATTTTCGTAAAAGCATAGCAGATAACAAAGGATTTTTACTACTGACATCGATGTCAAGACCTTTAAGAGCTTGTATATTTTCTGAGTATAAATTTACAAAATTTCTCATTTGTTTAGGCGTGTTGTTTACAGAGAGCAAATCTAAAATTTGATTGAGGTGTAAAGTAACTAACCGCCTCGGCGAGTGACATGTTTCTTTTAATAAGTCCTAGGCCATTTTATAGTTAGCGTCAGAAATAGGGAGAGATTTAATTAAATTTAGCGGTTCTCCTGAGATAACGCTCAATAAATATTGAAGTTTAGAAACTGCTGGTAACGATGCATTTTTATGAATGCTTGCGTTAAATATAATAATGAATGACATCCATTCAAGATATTCACCATTGAAATACTTGAGTTAAAGCTTAGGCAGTGGTATATGTAACTGAGGAGTAACTATTTCACATTTAGGCCTTATTGATGACATCTTACTTTCTATCGAATATACGGTAGAATTACCATAATCGACTAACTCGTTGATGCTGTTAAGAGGAGCGTACTTGGGTTTAATATTCGTGTTAGCCTGTATTTCTAGTTCATGATAAATGTCTAAAATATCAGAAAATTCTTCACGAAGGCTATTTATAGATTTAGCGCGCACCAACCTTTTTTGCAGGATTGACTTATCAGATGTTTTTTTTGTTAGATCAAAAATCTCTTGAATTTGACTAAATATTTTGTCTTTCTTTGATTTAATAACTGCCAAAGATTTTGCCATGATTAAATGATGGTTTTATAGTAGAAGATGAGATAACTGATTTATTTTTAAATTACAAAATGTTTTAAGGAGATTAGGCCTATGAGCGTATATGTTTAAGGAGAAATAAATAAGCCTAAGTAAACAACAAATCGACGTAGGCTCAACGAGATAACCTTCTATAAACAGCTGAAATCACGTTTCATTTAATTTAAACCAACATATTAATGCACGCCAAAGCCAAACAAAGATGAGAGAGGTATCAGCTGTTTCGTATACTGCGACATGAAACTAGTTTCCCAGTGTTTGCATGCACAAACAAAGTTTGAAAAAACTTGTAGAAATTGTAGAAATGAACACATATAATGAACTGTATTTTTTTTTTTTTTTATTTTTTTTTATATGTCTTAAGGCTTAAAATTTGGCCCGAGGGACCATATTTGTTTGGTAACAATAGTTTCGGAGGACCAATAATTATTAAAATCATATAAATTAATAGTTTGTAGTTACGTGCACCATGGAATACACACTTATCGCATTCGCGTATTAAATAAGCGATTTCTGGCCAGAAGACTTGATCGTATTCCACGCACTGATCACATTCGGTTTAAAAATTAATAAAATATTTGCATTCACGTATACTGGTACCTAAGGTACGGAGATTGAAAAGTCTAATAATATACTAGATCGTAGGGTTATTGATCTACACTCGGGGAAAGGTCTAACTTGCTCTGCCGTTCAAACTGCAGAACAAACCTTATCATAGGTGAGCTATGTCTGACTTTGGCGGTGGGTTTAAAATAAAAGAAATGAGTCTATATTACATATTTTAAATACGTAACAACTACAATATACACAAAGAATTTAAATTATTACAATATGGTGTATTTACAGGAAAATGTAAAACCTTCGTGCAAATTAATTCCATAGACGTATGTTTGTTTCCATCATGGTTTTGTGTAATAGTATGAATTTATTATCCAGAGAGTCATACATTATTTAAAAGCGAATTTTAGTTAGGGCATTTATGGAGACTCACATCTGGTAATGAGTGATGCGATGATAATCTTCTTTAACAAAGATTCGTATCAGATTTATTACTCTGAATTATTTAACTCAAGGGTAATCGTTTATATTATTGCTTTAATACCACTTATTATGTAAGGCACAAGCAATAATTATTTAACCTAGACAGACTAACAAAAAACAAAAATTGTGCACATTTTAGAAGATTTAAAGCATATTATAAGAAATTAGTTCAATATTTGTATGGTCATATTGATAAACTTTTGTCTGATTGACCACTACGTTGTCTGAATAATTCATAGTTTTAGTTACACAGTATGTTTAATTAAATATTCTCTGATAGCATTGCCAGTATATAATTTGTTATGAAGGACAACTAACCTATAATTAATCAGGTATAGTAGTGTTATTTGTATCTGTGTATCCGTATATATATATATATATATATATATATATATATATATATATATATATATATATATATATATAATTATAAATATATATTTATCGTTTGAGCAATATGTTTCTGATAATTTTTTTTTTGTTTATCAAACTGTACTATGAAATATAAGCCGGTATACTTTAAAGTAATGTGTTTTCCAACGGATGAAAGTATTAAGTAAGCTCTCTTTTCATATTATTTTTCATCAGACTATTCGTTTTTGTTACTGACTTTTTCTTACTCATTCAATAGGGCCAAATATAAATTTAGTCCTTCTACTATGCAAGATCAGGGGAAAAGATACAAATAAATATCACACGAAAAATTAGGCTAACATAATGGATAATTCTTGTGGAGTTGCATTTATGGAATGTTGAAAATATCTAGGAGGATACATTTTTCGAATAATTTTAAATTTGCATACAAACAAAACATTTATTTAGTTTGAGAGATCTCTTTTTTAATAAATTCTAAGGGAAATTGCTAGCAGTAACGTGAATTATACTCAGATTTATACATATACAGCTAGGGTGAGATTGATGCATGTAAAAGTGTAGTTGTAAATCATGTGTATTACTTTCCATAGACTAAGTCATAACCGTAAGCTGCACTGAAACATGGGCTCATATCCCAGTGTTTCATGACTTACGGTAAAACAAAAAACTTTCACGGTGTATTGTTACAAATATATTTTAAAACCACGCCTCGGTATTAAATAAAGCTCTTGTCATTTCCCTAACCGAGATAAATGGCCTGGCCTTCCTTGCGTTTCAACGTGTAGGTCACCTTAATCACAGTTATAAAAAAAAAATATGAAATGACAATTTATACGAAGTGGAGCAGAGATCTGTCTTATTTTTTTCTGTATTAATCTATTTTATTTTTTTAATATATTTATTGTATAACACTGATCATCCTTCACTTTATTGATATTCTACTTCTAGACACCAAATGTTTATATTAAATAAGTGACCTTTTTTAATGAAAATGAACCATTAGAGTGTATAATTGAAAAAAAAAAATATATTTTATTGCGAGGTAGTCGGCTTGTATTGTACGCTCGTACTACTGTCGTTGGGGTGAGTGAGCAGAAACATTCCAAATTTACTATATTTATTAATAATATGTTTAAATAAAAAGTATTTCCATTATTTTTGTAAATCTTAATATTAGCCACAATTTTGGAACAATGTAAACATAACGTACAAGAGCCAAACATTGCGAGAAAAGAGAATCGATGTTATACAATAAAACATTTGTATATGTTTAGATATAACAAAATCTGCACTTTAAATAACGTTTGCTAGATTTTTACATTTTATAAAAACTTCCTTTTAAATGGACAATATTGGATTTACTTGAACAAAGGAATGTTTTTCTCTACAGTCTGGAACAATGTGTAATAAATTGCATTCAGTTTATTAAGGACGTATAAAGACACGGTTCATTACCGCAAATAATATTGTTCTATTTTTCGGAATAAACTATTGTATTGGGATTAATTCATTCGAACAATTCCTCGCCGGAAACGGAAACAACAAACGGAAATCACCCAGTAATATGAACACTGTTCCCCATTCAATGTATACTATTTATTGGAGTGGTTGTAACGAGCTAATAATATGAGTTGAATTCATTTATTAATTCATGGTTTTCTTGAAACAATAGATCTATCAACTTCTCTCTTACTTCTTGTATTCCCAAGAACAAAGACTTATTGTTAATATTATTGTATTAATTATTCCTTGTGTCTTACTGCAGATAATTGTTGATGATGTTCTTGAATTCCCATATCATTGCATTTATAATTTCATTTACCAATTATATATTCCTATTTACCTTCAGCTTTCAAGGTTTAAAATAAACGAATACTTTATACCCTTCATATTTTTGTCGCTATTGTCAATAAATCTCTTCTTAATAATGGAATAAAAAATGTTTTATTATATATAGATTATCGCCCTGTGGCTGCTTCGCCCGCACTCGTTTAAAATTCTAAATTTTTATGTTTAATTACTAAATATATATACAACTAATTATTTATAATGACCATGGAGTGTGAATAGAAAATTATAATTACGTCTTATTCACCCGAAAATTATGTAATGGTATACAGATGTTTATTATTACAAATGTTTGTGATTTTGCCAATTTTACTCTTAAAATCAACAATTTGCAAATATTCCCTTAGACTTAGTTTGTGTTATAAACGGAAAGTATTCTTAAAATATAAAATCCAAATCCTAACCCTTTATAGTTTCGACTGTACGTTAGGTTTCAATAAGCACTCAGTAAAAGGAATCAAATACATCAGAAATTAAATTGTTTAATATTCCAGATGATGTTGGTATTGTTAGCCAACGAAAAGCTTTGAATTGTAAATTCAATTAAAATTCTTGTATTTGTATATTGACATAGTTCCTTAATAATACACAAGAATACATATTGCGATATATATATATATATATATATATATATATATATATATATATATATATATATATATATATGATGAAATGTTACTATCTGGAGTACATCTGTTCATTCTGCAGTCCATAAATTCGCAGAATGAACGGATGTACTCCAGATAGTAACATTTCATCATATTTTTCCATCCGTGAAGGAATACGTATCAGCATATATATATATATATATATATATATATATATATATATATATATATATACATATATATATATATATATATATATTTATATATATATATATATATATATATATATATATATATATATAGAGAGAGAGAGAGAGAGAGAGAGAGAGAGAGAGAGAGATGAATACTTAATATCTGGAGTATATCCGTTCATTCTGCCGTGCATAAAATCGCAGTTCCGACATTTCTCGCTCTTCAACTGTAGTTTGGTTCACCTCTTTAATGCTAGATGAGATTCTATCGAAACGTCGGAACTGCGATTTTATGCATTGCAGAATGAACGGATGTACTCCAGATAATAACTATTCATCATATTTGGTTTAGTTAGATAACATTAGTCATAAACTCATTGCTAGAGAAAGCATAGGCAATCCCAGGATTAGAAATTCAAATAAAAGAAATAATATACTTTAAAAAAAACTGATGACATAGTTGTTTAGGTATGTCTGCGATACACGTGTCTATTTTGTTATTACACTTTTGCTGTTACTTGCGGCCAGAATTTGTGTTAACTAAAAGTTGTTAACTTACACTTGGAGGAAACGTTTTCTTCTTGCGACTTCTTCAGCCTCAGGAAGGAGCCTCCCCTAGGAGGCTGAAGAAATCGCTAGATGAAAACTTTTCCTCCAAGTATACGTTTACAATTTAACAATGTTTAGTTAGCAAAACTTCTGGTGGCAAGTAATACCAAAAGTGTAATAAGAATTAACAAACAACTCGTAATGAACAGCAACAAGAATTCGATGTCTATTTTGAGAATACGTACTACTTCAAAGTGAATAAACTGAATTTCGTCTACCTGTTGCACCCATGGCGATGTTTACCACCTAAATCATTTGTAAAATCCAAAAATAATAGATGGTCTGAAACAGAGGCAGCGGAGAGGCCGTTCAAACAGTAATTTTGTTGGAAACGCCTATAAATATATCTGAGTTTGAATAAATAAAGCGCATTGAAGATATTTTACCTCAACCTCCTTTCTTTAATTCCTGTTTAGAATGTTTCATATTTTCAAAATATATTTCATGGAACTACACTAGTTTATATCAGTTATCATGCCTGCCTTGCTAGGATTATATAGTAAGGATTTTACTTCAAAGTGGATCTACTGATATTTTTGTTATCATAAAAGATGTTTACACTCTGGTGAGTATAACTACACACATTTGTAAGAGAACCTGTAGAAAAAAGAAAAGGTGATTGGCAGTTAATGTTTATAATAAAACCTGTAGTTAGGGTATAGTTATTACGCATCGGGGATTACTTATAGCAATTATTTAGGAGTTATACGTATTATAAGAATATATTTAACGAGAGACGTCTAGTTTCTCCTACCTTATAGAATTCTTAAATTTATCGTTTATCAACCTTCTAATTAAATAACTAAAATTAAGTTTTACAATACCAGCTTTAATTTAACCTCTTTAAACGTCTGTCAACATGAAGAATATCATTGTCCGTGTATAGATAATACTAAGCAGAAAACCCAATCAAAACCTTTGGATATTATTTCACTACCTATAGTATTTTATCTACGAACGGGAACTCTAGTCTGCTCGTTTAAAATGAGTAGTGCCAGTTCAAAACTTGTCTTCTCCACCAAAAATTTAAATTGAGTTAGCTGTGGATTCATAAAGTATTTTTCATGCTCTATTTATGTATAACATCTGTTTGAATCAAAACTCTTTATATATACATAAAAGTAGTGATAAACAAGAGTGAATTAACACGTTCAGCCTACTGAGCCTGGTCAATCGTATTAGAAACATCTAAACAAGATGAAGCAAAGAATAAAAGACATCTACCACAAGGTTTGCCTATTTACCCAACTTGTGGCTATATCGGTAAGAGTTTTAAATGTAAAAAGCTGTCTATGAACGATGTTTACAATTATCATAATAATTTTCATAATGTTCATTATGTTGCTCGTTAAAAGAATCGATAAATCAAGAAAATTACGCAACTAGAAAAGACGAGCTTAAGCAACATCTTAAACTTTATGAAAAGCGTAGCAATGCATTTTATGAAATTCTCAAAGATAAGAATCAAGGTGTGATGACACTCTCATTCGATTGTGAAAAAAAACTTTGTCAATCCAAAATTACCCGATCAAATAAGTTATTACAGTCGCCAACTTTATAAGTATAATTGAACAGTAGTAGAAGGACATTGGCATTCTGAAATGAGTTCAAATAACGTATTCATATACACATGGAAGGAACATGAATTTCAGAAAGCTTCCAATGAAATTGCATCCTGCGTTTATCACAGACTGAAAAATACCATTTTCTGAGAAAATTTAAAAGTCGTACGACAGTGTGCTGGTGGTTGTACAATGATATCAATGTGTATGTCTTGGTTGGCTACTTGTGCACCACCACACATCAAAAATATTAAAATAATATTTCCAATTTCCGGACACTCTTTCTTACCAGCCGACAGAGTATTCGGAAACATTGAAAGAGTTTTAAAGAGAAATCAGTGATAGTGAACCCTCAAGAATACATTGAGACATTCCAAAAATTTGGAACAGTCACAGAGTTAGGAAAATATGTTGAAGTTTTAAACTGGAAAGAAGCAGTAGGTTGTGTTGTTAAAATTCCTGGGCAATTGCACTTCAAATTTTCCGGAGTTAAACGTTTTTTTGTACGAAAAACTCAGCGAAACAACGTAATAATTAAAGGTGAAGTAAGTTATTCATTTGAATGTGGAATGCCAAAATCAATTCTCAAGAAAGGAAATATGATACACAACTTTAAACCAGCAACTGTACCTGTAGGTGTTCCTGTAAAAATTCCTGCAAATCAAACGATGTCGAAAATCTTATTCAAAAACATTTTGGTACAACTTGGAAACAAAATAATGACCTAGAGTTTTATGTGAGTGTTCTTAACATAAAATGAAGGAGATGAAAGTCAAGCTAATGTTTTTGAGCAACGAGAAGACGATCCAACAATTTTCGAGGAATCTATTTTTAAATAGTGAATTTTTTTCATAAAATGATTATTTTATTAATGTACTTTTGAATAAATTATTCATATAATTTTCATTTATAATAAAAGTTTCGAAGTTGTAAAAATATGTTCTGAAACATTAGACAGAAAGACGTTTTTATATTTACCTTTTTAACATTTAGTAATAATTTTATAATATATTTTTTAATTTTACTAATTAATTTTTCCTGAACATTTATAATATAACAATAATATTATTATTAATAATAATGAGTTACAATTTTAATAAACTATGCATTTTTTATTGAACGACTTCAAAAATTGTCTTATCCACATCATTCTGTTTCAAAACTTACCTTCTCCAAGTTGCCGATGCTAAACTAGCTCTGTTTAAACTTTAAACGTATAATACAAATATGTTATTCATTGTATTTAGTTTAACTCATATTTTTATACTACTAAATAGTCTATACTACAACATTAAAAAAAATGCTCTAAAATACAAAGACGTTTTACAGTTATCAGTTTTTTGTCTCTCCTTAAAAATTTTGAAAAATGGAGAAGACAAGTTTTGCAATAGCACTACTCAAATATAATTCAATTAATATTTGGCTCAATAATGTATTATCTTATATTTAGTGGGGTATAAAAGTTTTTCTTTCCTACTAACGCTATTCTGCGTAGTTTATAGTCTATGAATAGATATTTAAATTAACCAATAATGTTTAGTTTTATATCTATAATTTGAAATATATATAACTTAAAATATTTATACACACCACTTATATATATATATATATATATATATATATATATATATATATATATATATATATATATTACTTGATTTATTTTAAATACAAGTAGCGTCAATAGCAATTTTAAATGTAAATCATATTTTGAATAGCATTCACCACATTATTAAACACCCTACCTGAATAATATATAACGGGAGCATATACAAATACAAATAACAATTACTATAGCAAGTGTTAGTGAAAACACATGAGTTTAGTTTATTCACCTCATTTATGTATTATCAATTCAATTATGTATAATTATGTTAGCCATTTTAAATTAAAAAAGCTGTGACAGGGGAGAAACATTAAAAGTACGTTGCATGAACTTGTACATAGTAATTAGTATAATAACACAACCTAACTCAAAACCACATTTAACACCCAGTTTAAGAAACAAAGATTTAGTTTATGAGTTCACATTTTTCCTCAAATTAAAACAACTACATATATAAGTCTCTAGGTGTTGGCTTTCAAGACGTTTTATCATACATTGAATATATCAAGTGACCCAATTAACAAACAGATTGAACTATTCTCATGCTTTATATCAAACCGATTGATAAGTTAACCACGACGAATATTTTGAGGTCCTATTTGAACAGTTGTGTTTAATTATTCTATAATCCCATCTCATTATTATACATTGGTTATGCTCTGCATAAAGAGAGGTACTATGTCCATATTCAATTACAAGTAAGAAACACCGGAAGCTAATCTTGCAAAAATGTGAATCGCATTTCATTATAACCTTAGGATACCGGACGGATACTGGCTTCCAATAACAACTTAAATAAACGATTTTTCAGGATATTCGGTAAGATTGTTGTTTCAAAATTACCGAAATGGTAATTTCTTCAAATTAGCTTCGACATATTTTAATACAGTATTGTTGACGTTAGTCCTGGATGCAAATTTTCTTACCGTTTCTAACCTCCTCTGTATTAGGACGTGAACGATTTACAGTGGACTCAGCATATCTAGCTCTTCGGAAACACTTTTTCTTTAGGATCAGTTGATTCACAGCAGTAGTGATTGATGACATTATAGAACTCTATCAATAGGGTGAAAGGGAAGGAAATTGTCGTTAAATAAATCGAACATTTATTTAAATATAGTTGAGCGTACCTCAGTGTCACTACTGGCCCTGTTAGTCGATAAAACGTGTAAGGTGTGTATGGAGAATCTATGTTATTATATAACGTAGGGCATTCATTCTAGAAGGAATCCTTAAAATTTTGGTAGTAACAATGTATATAACAAGGAAGAAAAATATATAGGTTATCTTGCGTAAACTATGCTCAGGTTATTTCATAAAGGTAATATTTAAAATCGAGTATTTTACTGGACTAAAATTGAGTATAAAATCGACTAAAGTCGATTATATTATATATATATATATATATATATATATATATATATATATATATATATAAATAAGTCAAAATACAAGTTATATTCCTGATGTTGTTGGTACTGTCAGCCAACGAAAAGCTTTGAATTGTAAATTCAATTATAATTCTTGTATTTGTATTTTGACTTACTTCTTAGATTTAGTTATAAATACGCAAGAATACATTCTTATGTTATTTTTCCACATCAATAGTTTCTGTTACGTTTTCTAAGCAATTCTATTCGTCTACTTGACATATTCAGTACCCCTTCCACAATTCCGTTCGGAATAAATCAGAATACAGAGAGAGTCTACTGCGGCATTTGGTTAAGATAACTTCATCTAAATATTATTATGTACCTGTATGAGTTGAACGTATCCAATACGTCTTGTGAAACATAATTTTGTAATTGGAAAATAAATGTAACATACTTAGAAGAATTACGTAAGAAAAATATGGTGTGCTGTCATGAAAATATTATATATTTTTATATAAATGTGTATTTTCCTAATTTGACCTAATTTATTGATACCCAGTTAACTTTATTTCTTTACTAGATATGATTCTTTATTTTGAAAATCTAGGTTGATTTAAATAAATGAGTTACGTTTAGTAGGAAAGTAATATTTTATATGTCTAAAAAAATATATATTTTATACCATGACATTAGGTTATTTATAAACTAATATTCATAAAACCAGCATAATCCTTAATATGTAAAGTAATAGTGTAAATTTTTGCATCACAAAGTTTGTAAGAATTTGAGATAAAATCAGGTGTACTAATTATCAGATGTGAATAATATTACGTTAAGAATTGTATGAATGTCATTACGGTATGAATTGAGAATTATGTGTGTAAAACAATGAAGCCTTATTGTCTAGTAAGGTATTTAAAATTACATAGCTTTAAAAAGTATATCAATGACTAGCGAAACATAAGTTACTTAAAAAAATCGATTTATTGGGCTATATCCTATGTGACAAAGAAAGGGTTGTTTCAGCTCACTGGTGATTGGAAACCTTAGGCAGGACAAGTAACTTATCCGCTTTGTTGCGTTCAAGATGATTGCTTCTGCCAAACATTATTTTACTGTAATAGAGGAAAAAATACCAAATGATTTTACCAAATATTTTAAACATATTAATCAAATGATATTCAAATAGAATATTTTTTTTATAATGGTTATAAAAAAAATCCTTAGTGTAGGTAATAAATTCTTAACAAAATGTATTTTTTGCTATATGTTTCGTTTACATAGTGATATGTGCATTATACACCTAGAAAACCCTTGTTTATAATCGCAATAAAACAACTGTACAAGCTGTAGAGTATTAATTTTTCAGTGCTGGAGGTGATCTGAAACTGTTCTTCCTTGATATTGAAATCTCCATTTTGTGAATCATTTTACTGTCTCTGCCTTCCAAAGTTATTTAAAGACAGACAGACTTTTACACATACACACATACACACACACACACACACTGTCCCCCGCCTATATTGATATTCATTCTCGCAGAATACCAAAATGTTTTTGATTACAAAAACTTATTTTTAAACAAAACAAACATCTGCCAATCACCCCGCTTGTTAAACCGTGCTAAAAACCCTGAGTTACATCTATATTTCCCGCTCATAGTGCCATGCCCAAAACAAGCCTATTCCCGCTGACTACTATTTTAAAATCAGTATAAACTCCCCAAAATTGTTTTATCAATTATGTAGGGCCTACATATAGTCACACATGTCATTTCACTAGTCAACTGGAAAGAATCACATTTAAAATAATACACAAAATATTCAGCTGTGGAAGTACACTTTATCTAGCTGAGTTTGTTTATTTTGCGATAGAACCCCTCGTCCTACCGGCTGACTGTTACGTGAATTCCACATTCCATTCTACCTGGTAAGGTCAATGAGCTGGCTTGTAAACATCCTATCAAAATACACAAATAATTTGATGCATTACTTCCTTGAACGTATCATGTTAAAACATAACGACTCCTCTCTAGTTTTATATTGTACAGTTTATAAAACTGGCTTGTGTCCATATTATCGAAGTCCAACTGATAAGTCTCCGTTGCTTTTGCTTTTAATGCAAAGTTCTTATTGTTGCGACCTTGATCGTCAGTACACAAGTTTTCTTGTTTCATATTGCCCAGTCAAAGTCTGACCGCGTATTTGTTGTACAATTTACTAAAGCTCGCCTGCTATCTCCCCGTTGCTTCTTGATTTTCAAGCTTGTTTGATCTAAGCAGTGGAGGTAGCTCGCCAATGTTTGTTCAATACACACAGACTTCCAGAATAATACTTTGTAATGTTTGAAATATTGGTTCAGTTATTAAATAGTTTGTTTTACATTCGGCTTTACATTTGTCCCTTTACAGATAAGTAGTTGGGTCTAAGGTTTCGATTTAAGTTCCTTTTAAAACTTTAATAGTCGTAAATTAATATTCTTGTTTTAACCGAGTTTGCAATCTTTTTGTACAGTTCTATTCCTGCCTAATTTCGCTTATTGCTCGCGTACTGGTTCTATTATTGAAGCAATATTCTAATTTGGCTTTTATGTTTTTTGGTTCATGATAAGTGTAAAGTTCACATTTTAGAATTCCTTTACTCGTCATAAAACTTTTTAATGTCTTTAATGTCATAGATGCCTCGGATTGTATTTGTAACCACGTTTCCTAATGACATCCATGACTGGTTTATTTATACTCTTAATGTAAACATGTTTGTTTACCATTTTAACAATTTTATTTTTTCCTAAATGTGCATACTGTTTGTGTACATGTTCTATAAATGGAACAATATTTTGTTTTGGCATCACAACCTTCGTTCTATTGTTTACAAACTTACATACTACATTGTTACAAATTTCATAATGATTAAAATGATCTATTTGATTTATTATATGGAGAAACTCAGGTTCTTGCTCCTGGTCTTGTCTCATCTCCTTAAACATTTTTTGTATGATTGTAGGGCATTGTATCTTAATTTGTCCTATCTTAATTACATTTAAACCCTTTTGCCCGCTATTATTCCCCAAATTAGTTTGATACATCCGACTTATAGTTTCGCAAGGAACGTTTTCTTTACCCGGACAGTGTCTCATTTTGGGCTGATATTCCTGTATCGCAAGAATCCACCTAGTTATGCGTGCATTGGTATAATTGCACGAATAAAGAAATTTAGTGCTTTGTTGTCTGTAATGATAGTTAATGAGACCCCACTATCAATGGCCGAAGCTTCCTTAGGCCATGTACAATTGCTAAATGCTCCTTTTCGCACACTGTATACCCTAATTCCGCTTCTTACAGTGTTCTCGATTTAACGCCTATTACCTGTAATCTGCCCTGTTGATCATCTTGGTACAGCTGACTAGCTATAGCGTTATCGCTCGCATCAGTTTGTAAAAACGTTCCCCGACCTTCCTCCGGACGTGTCAAAGTAACTGCTTCCACAAACAGGTTTGTTACGTTCTTAAATGCATCTTGCATTTCTGTATCCCAAACCCAGGGTTGTCCTTTCCTTAACAGCTTCAACAGGGGTGAATTTTCTCGGGCGTATTGACTCGTGAATCGCGAATAATAATTTACAAATCCTAAGAATGATTGTAATTGTTTCTTGTTCTTAGGACTAGGAAAATCGCGAATCGCTTGTAGCTTATCTTGGTCAGTTTTACCCCTTTCTGGTCAAAAATGTACCCTAAAAATTTCACTTCCTGTTGCCAGAACAATGTCTTATTGGGATTTATTGTTAAATTTCCCTCCTTGAATTAGGATAATATTATATGCAAGTGCTCCAGGTATTCCTCAAACGTCTCCGATAGACACGATAGGTCGTGAACATAGGCTAATATGTTGTCGCCTAATTCCACGCCAAGTGTTAAATCGACTGTTCTTACTAGGGCCGCTAGAGAATTCTGAACCCGAATGGAACGACCTTAAAATTGTACACCTCACGGTCGAATAAAAAGCCGGTATATTTCTTTGACTCGTGTGTCAATGGTACTTGCCAAGAACTTGATGTCATATCGATCTTCGAAATATTCCGCTTATTCCTTCCCTTCTTAGGATGTCGTCTATACTAGGTGCACTTTCATAATCGGGTACAGTTATCTCGTTTAATTTCCTAGCGTCTGAACAAAGTCGAACCGTATTGTCTGATGTTATGACAACAACCATAGGATTAACATACGGCGTCCTTGACCTTTCAATTATGTAATATCGGAGCATTTTATCGATTTCTTCCTGAACCTGTTTGCGGAAGTTCATTGGAATTGTTCCTGTTTACAAAAGTTGTGCCTTCCTTAATTTTGAGCGCATGATTATATTTATTAGATCTACCGGGTTTTTTATTAAAAACATCTGAATAACATTTTATCAAGTCTTGTAACCTGGACATTTCTTGTTTATTTAATATACAGTTATTATTTGTATTTTTCAACTTAACCGTATTCAGTTTAAAATATTTTTCATGCGTTCCGGTTTTCTTTCTGCGCTTCGCGTTACGCCATTGTGCATAACTTCTGTATTTACTTTTTGTTTTTAATTTATTGTTACTTGGTTTATTTTTGTAATTTTGATACTTCTGAGATTTACATTTAAATTTATTTTTAGCGAACAATTTGGACTTTGTTTCTAAACAAGATTGATTAGGATTAAAATACTTCGGAATTCCTGTCTCATCTAACTGATTAGTCTCCCGACAATTAGGTCTTTTCCTAGCTTGTTGGAATTTTAGTTGTTTCGGCTTGTAGCTATTTTTATTTAATTCGTCGAGTCCTCTCTCGTCATTATTTAATTTGTTTGTAGTAGGTTTGGTTAACCAATTGTTTGCTTTATTTAATTCCGTTAGCTTACTTGATTCCGTTCTTTCATAGTTTAATAATTCCATCTCCCTTGAATTTTCGCTTAAATTGTTATCTAAATTTTTGGTAATTTCGTTTGTAACTTTTGTCGTTGAAAATTGTTTTAATTTTATGGTTTGTTCCCCGCTTGTATCGTTGGAACATATTAAATTTTGAGTTATATTTTTGTTTACAGTTTGTTTACATTCTAGTTCGTCACCACCTAACTCGCACAAGGACCCATCTTCCTGACCCTTGCACATGAATAGCCCCTCTGCTCGCTATCCACTATCAGACCCTCCAATGTCGGATCTTCAGGTGTTAATTTGCCGTCGTTAGTTGGTCCGCCTATATTAGGCGATTTTATTATATTTACTTTTTATTCCCCGCTTGTATCGTCGGAACATAATACATTTTTGTTACTATTTTTGTTTACTGCTTTACTAATCCTATTGCATCCTATCTCTTTCTTAAATTGTTTTTGTTATTAGTTGATTCTTAAAACTCCTGGTGCAGCAGATATCCATCAATCTCATATGTCATAAATGATCTCTCCATGTTTATTCGCGCTTTTAATGCACACAAAGTATTTGCTCCCAAGAGAAGGTCAACCCGTAGATTGTCCACTATCAAGAAAACAAATTCCTTTGTGTTCCTTCGTTTAATGTTAGAGGTAGCATTGTTTGGAATTTGACTCGTTTACAGGTTGCCCCTAATGCTGTGACTATCCCTACGTTAGCTATAGGTAGCTCATAGAATAGATTCCCGTTTTGTTTTAGGGCTATGTATTTTTCTGTTTTAATCACAGACATTTGGGCACCTGTATCGACTTGGACAATTAACTTATGGTCTTTAATTTTGCACTCTATCACTGGACACTGGTCTACATTCTCCAGCTTTATGGCCGAGTCATTTCCTTTCTCTAACAAATCGTCCCGAATAGACATGGAAATACCACCCAGGCTAATCTTGTTATGATGGTAAACCAGCTTTTCCTTTGGTCTCACGCTCTGAATTATGTTTGACTTTTTATTGCCTCGGATCTCTAACCTGGTTAACGTATCTCCCTGATTGTTGCCAGAGATCCTTCTATTCAGTTTTTTGGCTTTTAGTCGCTTTTTCCGGGGTTAGGTTATTTAGGATGAGGGTTTTTAGGATACTTGGTATTATGGTATTTTGTGGTATCACCATGGGACCTTGGGTTAGGGTTAGGTTGTTGGTTTGGAGCAACCTTGCCTCTGTTGACTTCGTTGAGCTTTCCCATTACCATTTCCATTGTCAGTAACGCTGTCTAGCTGTTGTAGGAAAACTATTGCTTGTTTCATATTACTTGTGGGGTTCCCCACACAAGCTAGCTGAACGTTACTCCCAAAATGTTTCATCAACATGAAAATCAGATGGTTCTCTGGGATTATCGGGTCTAAGGTTTTCGCCTCGTTTACGATCATAATAAAATACTCTGCCATAGAGTATGGTCCGTTATTATGGTAGCGCTCTTGATTGATTTGTCTGCGTATCCTATCCTGCTGGCGATAACTCCAGAAATGCTCCGTGAATTCATGCTTGAACTCAGAATAGGTTTCTGTGTTGTTCTTGTTGGCTTTCCACCATGAATCCGCTTCCCTTTTCAAATATCGCTCTACAATCCTTAATTTGGCAGTCTCGTCCATAGTATTGTCTATCTCGGTAAATAGGTCTTCTATTTCTCCTAGGAATGTCATTGGGTCTTCTTTGTCATTCCCCCAGAACTCAATTCTACGGTACGTCGCCTCTCCGTTCCTGTCTATTACCCTTGGTAAGCAAACTTGTGTTACTATTCCTGCTCCAGCTGTTTGCTTCACTTTTGCAACTTGTTTCACTGTTTTAATCTCCTCTTGGATTTTCTGTACTTTTTCATTTAATTTAGTCGTTTTAGTTTCTGTTTTAGTTCTTAGTCTTTCTATTTCTGTCTCATGTTCGTTTAACCTTTCGTATATGTTATTTGTCTTAGTCTCAGTTTCATTTTGGTAGTCATCGAATTTTAACTGGAAAGCCTCCCATAACTGTCGTCTTTCCTTTTTCTCTTCAGCTTTGTCTTTCTCTCTCAACTTTCTCTCTTCCGCCTTCTCTTTCTCTCTCAATTGTCTCTCTTCCTCTCTCAATCGTTTTTCTTTGTCTTCTCTCTCCTTCTCTCTTTGTTTTTCTTTGTCATCTCTCTCCTTCTCTCTTTGTTTTGCTTCCGCCTTCTCTTCCCCTCTCAATCGTTTTTCTTCCGCCTTCTCTTTTTCTCGCTCTTCTTATATCTTTTTCTTCTTTTGCCTTGAAAAAGGCCATCAATTTATTCATCTCGGATCTAGACATTTAGATTTAATATTTATTTATTATTCAATTAATTATTTATCCACTTATTCCTGTCTAATTGATTTCCTTTAGGCCAGATGGTTCCTTACCCGTTCTTTCGTCTAAATATTTATTCAATTGCAGTTATTTATTATTTTATTTTTATTTGTACGCTCTTGGATTCCTTCAATTTATAATATTATTTAAAAATTTAATTGCATTATTTAAAACATTCTGACTTCACTCATTTAAGCAATCTCGATTTATCTCTATAGATTAACTATTTAATCTTGATATAGGGAACCTGTTCAAAGTCCCTAACGTTCGGGCGCCAATTCTGCAACGTCCCCGCCTGTATTGATATCCCTTATCGGAGAATACCAAAATTTTGTTGCTTACAAAACTTATTTATAAACCAAAAAAAACATCTGCCAATCACCCTGCTTGTTAAACCGTGCTAAAAACCCTAAGTTACGTGTATATTTCCCGCTCATAGGGCCATGGCCAAAAACAAGCCTATTCCCGCTGACTACTATTTTAAAATCAGTATAAACTCCCTAAAATTGGTTTATCAATTATGTAGGGTCTAGTTATAGTCACACATGTCATTTCACTAGTCAACTGGAAAGAAACACATTTAAAATAGTACACAAAATATTCACAGAGTCTTACCACCTGATGATGATCTGCAGAGGCAGGAAAGGAACGTGCAAAATATGATCGTGTTTAAATTACGTTTTTAACACACGTTTTAAACACAATCTGCCAGTAGATTATTATCTGGACTTTTATACAAAAAACCAACTAAACTTTAGGCTAGCTCAATGAAGTTAGTTGAGAGAAGCTCTTTAAAAACATTAGGTTTTAACTATTATCATTTAGTGAAATTCAATTAAACTTGTTTACTGTTTTAATAATAAGTTTAATATTAGTTGGAAAAAGCTAAACAGTTTTTATTGATTATTCGACACAGGATGAAATGCAAACACTGTTGATTTTTATAACATATTTAATTTTATTTATTAAAATAAAAAAGAAAATTTATCCTTTCAAATACAACACAGTTATATTGACAAAACAATTCACTAAATAAATTGTTGTTTTCCATATTTTAAAATCTTATAATTTCCATATATATCAATTACATTTACATAAACATGAAATTATTTCTCAAATTAGACATAATAAAAATTTATCTTCTATATTAAATTGGTAAATTTATATTTATGACACATAATTTTTAAATTTATAATATTCAAAAAATTCTTATTTCTTTAAAAATAAACGGCTCATGGCCAAAAACCCTTTGTAAGTTTAATATTTATCATTTGAAATATTCTGATCAGATAAATTAATTTTATTAAGCATAAAATTTATTTAATTTTTATAAATAGTGAAGGCATTGTTTAAGCTTGAATATTTGTTTGAATTTAATAAATTTAACTGGCTAAATTTGACGTAAATGGTATCGAATAGAGAAAATGACTTGCTAAAGATGTTCCTGCCTGTCCTAGAGTCCCTCGTCTGGATTCCCTGGTCCTTGGACAAAGGAAGTCGGTGGTGGTTTTTCTCCATTCCCGCGTCCTGGAGGCTGAGTCTGGAGCCTTCATCCCTTGGTAGTCCTATACGTCGGAAGCGTTGAGGTTTGGTCCATCTGGCCTGATGGTGGTCTTACTCGCGGTCCAGCATAGCGTTCCGCGGCACCTGGTAATAAAAGTTTATTTCAGACTGTCTCTAAGGTCTTAGAAACCTAGTATATATAGCGGTGAATTTAACCTACCTCACCCCGCCTGCAATATTTGCTATCTTTCGATTTATTCCTTGGACAGGCAAGTCGGGCAACGAATCTGTTTTAGCTTGCAGAGTTTGATTATTATTTTTGGAACACTGAAAAATGTCTATTTTATTAAAACTGCTGCACCTTTTTTGTTTTTTAAGTTTTTCAAATTTTGCTTTCACTAATGTTTGTTCTAGCTTATTCTGGTTCTTTTAAAATGTCGATGAAAGTTCTACGTGGTTTGGTTCTTAAGATAGCTTTTTTAAGCACTTAGAAAATTTTCGCCTCACTCCCGAAGGTCAAATTTAGCTAGTTATTACAAATCTATTTTCTAATACTTCTTAATTTAGCTTAATTATGCTATTTGTGGTTTTATTTAATTCTTCACTCTTTATTAATTTTATAACTCCACACTTGATTAATTTAAAAATCAAATTTATTACTTAAAAACAGGAAATTATTTATTTCCTAGTTGTCACGGTATGTCAGACCGTTACAACACACACACACACACACACACAAACACGCGCGGGCAAACACACAAATTAACTAATGTGACAAATTTATTGATCCAATTATTTTTACTGATTCTTATTTTAAAACATAGGCCTAGTCTTTTGGCGCCATCTATCAGCGGTAAGTAAATGTATGTATATTTATAAAATTGATTCTTTAGATTACAGAAAATAACTATTGTTTAAAAATTATTTCAGTACACTAACGACTTTTTTCCTCAAAAAACCACTATACAAAAATATTGTATTTGAATATCATTTGATTAATTTGTTTAAAATCTTTAGTAAAATCATTTGGAATTTTTTCCTCTATAACAGAAAAATAATGTTTGGCAAAAGCAATAATCTTGAACGCATCAAAGCGATTAAATTAATTGTTCAGCCTTAGGTTTCCAATTACCAGTGAGCTAAAACAACCCTTCCGTCGTCACTTAGGATAGAGCCCAATAAACCGTTTTTTACGTTACTTATGTTTCGTTAGTCACGGACATATTTTTATAGCGATGCAATTCTAATTAGCTTACAAGACAATAAGGCTTTAATGTTTTACACACAGAATTGTCAGTTCATAGGGGTATACTTTTAACAATTTATAGTTGATTCAAACGCAATTCAGTTATTAGTTTTGCTGTCACCATTGTGTTAAGTTTATGTGATGAGAAAACAGAGTTTTATTGTGCACTTATAAACTACATCAAGTTATTAATAGTACCGTATGTACGTTTACAGAGAAAATTCTAACAAAGATGATTCATGGTGAAAAAATAGGATTTCCTCGTTATCTATTATTGTTTTAATTTTGTAATTTTGTACTATTTGACATTAGGTTAAGTTTTGTAAAATAAACAAATTTCAGAATAATCGGCTGTTTTATCTAGAATCATCACGGCTGTCTCTATTTTTGTCAGAAACAGGATACTATAAGAATGGTTTCAGCTGATGAATGCACACCTCTGTGTCGGATACTGGTTTGGAGGTGAATGTAAAGAATATTTCAGCGTCAAACGATTTTCTATAACTGTAGACGTTCAGTATTGCTTGTCGCTCGATAAATGAATCTAACCCTACGTCTAAAATTTAATTTGATTTACTTCATGGTGATTTTTCTCGTTTTGTTTATCCTAAAAAAATCATTTTTATTATTAGAATAATACATGTCATATTTAGTCTGATTATTTGTCATTTTTCAATTTTATGGATTTTACCTTATCCGTTTTGTATTTGTAGGGATATATGAAATATTACTTTTACTATTAAAGAAATGCATTATTTTAATACAAATAAAGCGTCTATTATAGTTCGTAACGTAAAATGTTTCACTTGTGTTGATTAGTACAACTCTTTTTCCCGCCAATTCTTAAAAACTTTGTGAGATAAAGATTTACACTACTAATTTATACACTTAGGATTATGCTGGTGTTATTATTATTAGTTTATACTTAAACTAATATCATGTTATATACTATATAATTGTATTAGCCATATGAATTATTACTTTCCCACTAAAAAGAACTCTCTTATCTAAATCGTCTTAGTTTATCAAAACCGAGATTCACGACTAGTCATGAAATCTAATGAAATTGGTAACAATAAATTAGGTCGAAGGAGGACAATATAAATTTTATATAAAATGAATAACATATCCACGACGTCACACCAGATTTATTTTATGTTATTCTTCAAGTATGCTATATTTATTTAACCATTTCAAGATTATATTTAACAAGAATTACTAGATACGTTTGACTCAGATAGGTACATTAATATATTCAAATAAAGTGATCTTAACTAAATGTTGCAGTCTCTGTATTCTGACTTATTAGTAACGGTAGGTGGAATAAGGTACTAAATATGTCATGTAAACGAATAGAATTGCTTAGAAACAGTAACAGAAACTATTGATGTGGAAACATAACCGAATATAAACAAGGTTAGTGGAATATATTGAAAGTAGTTTGGAAAAGGGTTGTCTAGAACTTCGTTCCACTTTATTTTTAAATTTCTCTACCTTTGCCCTCAGGTAAAAATTTATTCGTTTATATTCCAGTTAAGTGGCATATTTTCTACAAAACAGGACTGACAGAAATATTCTCACTACAAGATACTGATATTCAGGCTTAACACTGATATTTTAATATAAATATTGAAAAGAACCCCAATACCACAAAAATAATCAAAAATATCATTCTAGAGATCATTCTAGTTTGTAACTTCTTGTGTGCTAGATTGTGTTTTGTAACTAGACCCTCTGATAATGATGACATGGTCATCGGAATGTACATAAGGGTTTAATCTTAAGTAACTTGTCTTATTTGTTATTTTTGATTATTTTTGTGGTATTGGGGTTCTTTTAAATATTTTTATTGTAATATATTGTACCACTGTGCTCTTGATATTGTGTACTGATATTTTAAGGTAAATTGCATAAAGTGAAATATGGATAAAAGAGCGAAAACAAAACCGAGTCCAACATAGCATGTATTGAAATTAAATACACAAACGGTATCAAGAACAAAAAAGTAGATGTTAGTTGTAGGCTTAATGCAGTGTATTGCAACGGTAAATTTTAAGAAGGTTATTGTAAACTTGATGGGAGAAGGGAGAACAGGATGATACCATACTATAACATTCTAAGGCCAGGCGTGAACTCGTATTAGATTTGCTACACACTCAGAAGTTAGCTGAAAGCACCTCTCACGCCTATTAGGATGTTAGGATACACATCGGGCTTCAGTTGTTGCTACGGGTGCCTCAGCAAACACACTAATCTTTGAAGGAGAGCATTAACTTTATGAATATAAATCAGTTTTCAGAACAAACTGTGTAGTAAATTGACTATAAAATGTAAGTGAAAGAGAAATGTTTTACTTATAGAGTATTTTGATTTAATGAGAATGTTGAATCAAGTGTTCAGCTAGTCTACATAATGACTTGTCTGCGGCGAAAAGTGTTTTGACTGTCACATAAATATATGTATGCAAACATGTCACTAATAGGTGAAATATTAAATGTGGGTGACTCAAGTGTATGATAACTAGGTTTGTAAATATTTTGCTTTTAAAGCTAAAATGTAAACACATTCTGTCTCTGATATAACAATATTTATATTGCATATATACATTGCGAAGTCAGTAAAATTTACTTTTTCCAATGACACAAAAGGTTGTGTTCCAATAAACGCCGTGTTGATTAAACATATATTTCAATTGTATCATCTCTTTCGTTCAAATTCCACATTTCATTTATCCTCAACCTCTGAAATCCCAGACGCATAAACCAAATCAAATATATTTAAAATTCTTTTTTAATAACTCCAACTGTTGCTAGAAAAATAGCAATGTATTTCAAGATACATGAATTTTAACATTTTGTAACCATATGTTTATAATTTATAGGAAGGATCAATTGTTCACTCTTTACACATTAGGCCAAAAATCTCGGCCCGACCCATAAATGACAAACTATAGTAGATTTAATTCCACTTATATATATATCATCGTACATTTCATTGATACACTGAATTTCCAAAATACTTCGGCATTTTTAAATACTAGCTTTATAAAATAATCTAAGATTAGTTTACGCAAGATAACCTATGCATATATATAAAGGTTTCGTTGATAAAAGTAGTTGATACAAAATATTATGTTATGAGTCATTATAACGTATATTCCATGGAATCTGAAATCAAACAAAACCCTGTAAGGAAATGCATACCAAACATGAAAACCATAATTATGCTTGCGCCAGATTTACTTATAAAGCTTATTTGACGTGATAATTTTTTTTTATTATACATGTCCTTGTGATAGTACGAATTCTACCGAAGGCAATTAAAACAGAGAGCAGTATAAGCTTGGATTATTGTTTTGCTTGTTCCACTACTATTGCTGGTGTTTTAAAAGCTTATATATTTAAAGTGATTGTCTACAAAGAAGCCATATTACTTGAGTTGCGCTGCTACACACAGACGCGAATATACAATTGCAGTATTTCAATGCTATACATTTTTAGTTTATTTATATAGCCTATGTGGTTTGCTTACTTAGCCTAATTTTCAGATTTTCGATTGTCAGCATTATTATTTGTATTGCAATCTGAGTTCACGTAATGTAAGGAAGTACGACTATGTTAGTCTCATATTTTAACTCGTACTTTCTTATTACTTTTTATAGTGAATATGAAATATACTGCCATAGTTTCACCAATGTAAACCAGAATAGCCTGTGAGTTCGTTAATTTATTATCTTTCCTTTTAGGTAACTAATTTAACATCTAATTTTGTCTCAAAATCGGTACAATGTTTTAGTATAAAGTGACTATTCCATTTTAAATAAATCGATCACACTCATATTATAATAATTTCACCATAAAAACATTTTATCAAATATCTTATAATACCACAATATATGTTTCATTATTTTTCTAAAATTTACGTATTTAAATTAAATTTACTAACTCCAAACTCATACTTTATGTTAAAATTTATATTTGAAGGATGTTTCGAGGAAAATATTTAGGCCTAATGGTTTATATAAAAATACGAATATTCATATTTAGAATTTCATGTAGAGAAGCTACCTACTATTTATGAAATTGAACTCCAAAAGAAATTTGTTTACTACAGAAAGCAGTATTATTACAGGGATCTAAACAAACATATTTTCCATATATAGACGTTGTATGGCTTGGGTGGATCTGCGTAGTAAACTACACATTGAATATAATGACGATATTTTCTTGTGATAATTTTAACTGGAAAACTCAAATGCTTCTTACTTGGAAAATTATTGGTAGTATTGTTACAACCGCAATCAAAACAATAGAATCAAGATATAAGTAGTTTAATATTTCGTCCAGTATATCCATCAGTATAGGGACATTTTCCTATTATTAAGCTCATCAAGCCTAATACGGTCGTTGTTACAACACAAGGGTTATAAGTTTCTTAGTGAAACGTATGGTCGGAAAAATGACTCAATTATAGTAACGTAGTGATGATATCATTAGGCTTAGTTGTTGTAACAGTAAAATGTTTACTAGGTACAAAACACACACTATTTAAGAGTACAATACATTGACAGTGATAAAATAGAGCATAAGCAATTATCCAGGCTAAGTTTTGAGTTAGTATTAGGGCCTCTAAAATTTTTTCTAGCCTAGTACCTGAAAAGCTAATCACATCTAATCAAATGTTGATTTATTATTCAAGCTTTTCAATTTATATATACAACAAAAACAAACATTTAAACTCCTACTCTAATCCCCTACCCTCGGTACTGAAATGTGTTAGATATGACTAATAATATGTATGTCACGTGCATAACATTTCTGTCGGTAAAATGTGTATTGTTTTCCAATTATTTTTCAATTACATTGAAAAATCTTCATCGCAAATTTCTAATAACTTTGTTACACCTCCAATTTATGACTCCCACTATCTACGATTTAAAACCTATTTCAAAGTAGCCTAGGTGAGTTATTTCCGTGACTTTAATTTTAAAACATATAAAGTTTTTCCAAAAAAAATTGTAAATCCTGTGATTGAAAATTTTTCATTTGAGGCGAAGTAGTAATTTTTTATTTTGGACTGTTAATATTGCCAAAGTCATTGAGCTACGCCTGTCATGTAATAGTACCATTTATTTTATTCCTAATAATTCCGTTTCATTTAAATATATATATATATATATATATATATATATATATATATATATATATATTCTTGATATTTTACGTTATTCATTGTTTTTCTGTTGTACTGACATTATGAAGTTAATATATTACTGTTGTAAGTAATTTTTTTCACCATTAAGTGCAATAATTTTACCACTCAAGGTAAAATCATTGCACTTAATGGTGGAAAAAATTACTTACAACAGTAATATATTAACTTCATATATATATATATATATATATATATATATATATATATATATATATATATATATATATATATATATATATATATATATATATACATCCCGCTATCAATATGGCAGCATTTCATTTTGCAACCATATGACAGCCACTTGAAGGAGTGAAGTATATATGTTTTTCGTCGTGTATAATTTATTTCTAATAAACATGATACTACTCCATGTATTTTAATTTCATAAAATCTTAAAAATACAAAATTGACTGAAATACTATCAATACGGCAGCATTTCATTTAGGCATCAATATGGCAGCCAGTGTATATTTTCGTTCAGTCTAATAACAATATGGCAGCCGGTGTGTATATTATTCCCACGCCACTAACGATACGAGAACCAACAGTGTTGCCACTATGGTGCTACTGTCTGACTAGTCAAATGTTTATACTGTAAGACACTGGGTGTGTGTAATCACGGTGAAAACATAAACATTAGAATGTCCCTTCTTCATTTCAGCTGGCCAATTATTTACTCAACTCACATAAGTCCTGGTTGTTAGTTTTCATAAACGTGTACAACTATCGAAAGCTGACGGGGATAGAAGTGAACAAAATTTAACGGGGATGGACAGGTGGGGCTCTATGGGAGTTGTAAAGGAGTGACTTGGGGTCAAAATAACAGATGGCAAAAAAAACTAGAAAATGATCAGTCGGCGGGTTTTAATGGTGCTGAGTCTTTTACCGTTATCGAACGTCATAGGGATATACGGGTGGCCCTCTATGGGAGTAGCAAATGATGAATTGGAGTATAAATGTGAGAAGGCAAAACAAAGCTAGAGTATGATCAATCTTAATGTTTTTTCGGTTGCTGAATCCAATACCGTCTTCCATATCAATCGGGAATGCACGGGTGTAGCTCTACGGGAGTAGAAAAGGGGTGAATTGGGGTAAAATTGTCAGAAGGCAAAAAAAAAAAAATTGAAATGAACATTCGGGTGGTTTTTAATGGTGCTGGGTCGTTTACCGTAATCGAACGTCAATGTGAATATACGGGTGATTTTCTACGGGAATAGCAAATGATGAATTGGAGTATATTTGTGACAAGGCAAAACAAAGCTAGAATATGATAAATCGTAGTGTTTTGGAGGGTGCTGAGTGGAATACCGCCTTCAATATTATAAGGGGATGCACGGGTGTGGCTCTACGGGAGTAGAAAGGGGTGAATTGGGGTAAAATTGTCAGAAGGCAAAAAAACAATGGAAAATGATCACTCGGGGGGGGGGGGGGTGTTTAAAGGTGGTGAGTCTTTTACCGTTATCGAAAGTCAATGGAGATACACGGGTGATCCTCTAAGGGAGTAGCAAATGATGAATTGGAGTATAAATGTGAGAAGGCTAGAGTATGATCAATCGTAGTATTTTTTAGGTTGCTGAGTCCAATACAGTCTTCCATATTAATCGGGAATGCACGGGTGTGGCTCTACGGAAGCAGAAAAGGGGTGAATTGGGGTAAAATTGTCAGAAGGCAAAAAAAAAATTGAAAATGAACATTCGGGTGGTTTTTAATGGTGCTGAGTCGTTTACCGTAATCGAACGTAAATGTGAATATACGGGTGACCCTCTATGGGAATAGCAAATGATGAATTGGAGGTATAATTGTGAGAAGGCAAAAATAAAAACTAGAAAATGATCAATCGTAGTGTTTTGGAGGGTACTGAGTCCAATACCACCTTCAATATTAAACGGGGATGCTCGGTTGTTGCTCTACGAGAGTAGGAAATTGGTAAATTGGGGTAAAATTGTCAGAAGGGAAAAAAACAATTGAAAATGATTATTCGAGTGGGTTTTAATGGTGCTGAGTCTTTAACCGTTATCGAACGTCAATGGGGATACACGGGTGACCATCTATGGGAGTGGCAAATGATGAATTGGGGTATAATTGTAAGAAAGCAAAAAAAAACTAGAAAATGATCAATGGTAATGTTCTGGAGGGTGCTGAGTCCAATACCGTCTACAATATTAAACGGGGATGCTCGGTTGTTGCTCTACGAGAGTAGAAAGGGGTAAATTGGGGTAAAATTGTCAGAAGGCAAAAAAACAATGGAAAATGATCACTCGGGGGGTTTTGAAGGTGGTGAGTCTTTTACCGTTATCGAAAGTCAATGGAGATACACGGATGATCATCTATGGGAGTAGCAAATGATGAATTGGAGTATAAATGTGAGAAGGCAAAACAAAGCTAGAGTATGATCAATCTTAGTGTTTTTCCGGTTGCTGAATCCAATACCGTCTTCCATATCAATCGGGAATGCACGGGTGTGGCTCGACGGGAGTAGAAAAGGGGTGAATTGGGGTAAAATTGTCAGAAGGCAAAAAAAACAATTGAAATGAACATTCGGTTGGTTTTTAATGGTGCTGAGTCGTTTACCGTAATCGAACGTCAATGTGAATATACGGGTGACCCTCTATGGGAATAGCAAATGATGAATTGGAGGTATAATTGTGAGAAGGCAAAAAAAACTAGAAAAAGATCAATCGTGGTGTTTTGGAGGGTGCTGAGTCCAATACCGTCATTAAAGCTAATGGGAATATGAGGGTGTGGTTCTACGGGAGTAGAAAGGGTGGTTAATTTTTATGAAAATGTCAGATACTAGAAAAATGTCTAGTAAAATAATACTCTGGGTTTGTAAGGGGTGACTCCAATTTCGTCATCGAAAGTCAAGGATAACGCACGTGTGAGTTTTCGAGAGTGCTATTCCAGACACTGTTAAAAAATAGCGGGAACGTGTGATTAGTCATATGTTTGGAACGGAAGATGAGTGGAAGCTAGGCACAATCATAAATATTAGATTATTCATTCTTATCATCAGCTGTCGTAATCTGTAAGCAAGTTAGACAGATTGTAATGTATTTTATTGAGCTCATGCAGTTCCAAATAAAACGAGTTTAGGCCTACTTTTCTTGTTTAAATTTTGTTTTACCTTCTAGCTCCTAATATACTTGTGCGACAAGTCGTTTGCGAATAAGATATTGAACCATGTAATAGATTAGTCAATATTCTATTTTACAACCACTGTTGAACTTATCTCTAATTTTAATTGTTTAATTTAAAATCATTGGGTTATGAATATTTCTTATACAAGTGTTTGGTAGTAAATGTTTGCTGTTAATTTATTGAAATATTTACAAGCACAGTCAAGCGCTTTGCAAGTGTCACAAGATCCTGCTCAAAGGGAGAGATAAAAATTAGATACGATAAAACTCTGTTAGTGTTATTATAGCAAGTTCAACCTTTCTGTGTTCAAATACACATGCTGTTTCCCATGTTATATTACAAATATTGTTGACCCTTTGTGTTCTAGGATTATATCGTGTAATACTTGTGGTACAATTAATAGATCGATGATAACACCTGTTATATACATATTATGTTGAAAATATTTAATTTTGTGTGTGGATATTTTTAAAAATTACAAATAATAAAGTAAGTAAAAATTTATGTTTTGTTGTAGTAATTTAGAAAACTGTTCGTAATTCAGGACAAAGGGAAGATTTTATCAGTTAATTCATAGAATTCTTGCCGGTGGCTTGAAACTCACTTTACAGTTTGTTGTCTATCAAATGCCGAATGAGTATAGTTATTAAAGGTAAGAGTTTGATTTCTCCATTCATACAGTGATTTTAATTCTTATACAAAATGTCGTGAACCAAATTTTTCACATTCAACTTTATTAATGTAAACGCAAAAAAATTAAGAACTATTATATTTTGTGAAAATTCCAATTCCATAGCGTTTATAAGCAATATTATTTTATTACCTCATTTAAAACGCTACTTTTGATCTAAGGGAAATAAACATTGATTTAACAAATTATAAGTCAACCTTATTTTACGAAAATGAAAACCTTGGGAAACCCCCTTAATGTGGATATTTTTTTTTTTAACTTGGGGTTAGGGTAAATGTTTCTTAGTTTAATAATGTTTACTACTTTGATCTAAAGTAGGTTAAATAGAAAAGTATATATTTTATGATTTTAAAAACATAAAATTCTATTTACTGTTGTCTTTATAAAAAAAAGAATAACCAATAATAATGTTTTTTCAAATTAAATGTTAATGTAATATTTGTAATGTGGAGCATACATTTAGTTGCAATGATTTCGGGTTATCACTAAAGCATTTTACGGACAAAAATTATAATAAGATATTACGTCAGACCACTTGAGCTGAGGGTCCGGGATGTAATAAAATTTTGTATTTCAAGTGATTTCTACTATATTTTATTACACTTTCAATGATATATGATATTTTTGTCAATAATAACATAATATATTTTTTTTTCATTCAAAATAAACAAAAATTGTTACAAAAATATAAATAATGTAGCAAAGAAACGAAACTTAATATACAAAATTGTGTAGATATAATATGAAATTAAGAATGAAATAATAATTGCAAATTTTATATTACTTATAACACTAGTTAACTAAATGACTATTAAATATAAAACGAGGAAATATATTAAAAGGAAAACCTTGTGTTTAAACAAGTATTTATTTTTCTTTACCTATATATAAATAGAGAAAAAAAAGTAACAAAAAAAAAATGTAAACCTAAAAACTAATTAATTAATGAAGAAATAGTTTTAAAAATCAACTTCGATGAAGGTAAAGACAATGAGTACAACTTCATTAATCCAGATATTGTGGCTGAAACTGAAGACGCACCTGGCAACCAACACCACCTATAAGTGCCTATCAAGCCCATGCCACGGGGATTAACAAACACTGTGTCTGTGTGGTGTTCAATTTCTGCGACGAATGAATGTAAAGGCCAATTTACATCTGTTCTAATTTAGCTTAGACGTAATGGCGATACATTTCTTACTTTATTTCAAAAACTTCTTCGATATATTGTATCACCTTTACCTCAGATAGGTAACCAGAAAAATCTACCTCTATTGTACATTGTAAATAAAAGAAGGCTTTTATTGGTCGAATCTCATCTAATGGTAATTTCTTGCTCACGTAGGCCCATTGAACACGTCTATATTTTATAGGTTCAAACGAGCACAAATTACCATTTTCGGGTAAAAAAATTAAACATTGAAATAATAGTATTTCTGTACTTACGACAGCCAATTGTAACCAAAAACTGTAAGGATATAGTTCTTCCCAATGTATATTACATTGTAGCTAGGCATCACGGTGAAAAACGTTTTCGGTAAGCAATGTACGTAATACATCTCTTTTATTTATCCACCATATTTGATTTGTCATAAGTTGTTATAGGTACAAATGTGTTTCAGTAAAGACCTATTTTTTCTAAAAGTTCTTCTTTAACTACATTCATTAAATTTTCCTGGTAGTCGTTGTTGGCAGGTGAAAACATTTGTTTAATTCCTCCCTTAGATATTTTCTGAAAGAATGACATTTCACCTTGATTGTGATGTTACTTTCATCAAGGTTGAATGCACCTGAAAATATATCTGATAAGATTTAAGTATATTTTAATCTTCGTCTTTAATTCTATCTTTAACCGTATCCCTCCTGGCTCGCATATCTACAATTTGATTTATTATTATTATTATGGTGAAATAATTTACAAATATTTTGGCGAATATAGCTGAGGAACTAGTCTTCCAAAACCAGCTGTAAAATAGCGTTATGCAGAGTGACAGAATAAAATTAGTCTCTATGATGGTATTTCTTGTTAAAAAAACAAGACGTAAGAGATAATGACTGTTTTGTAGATTTTTTTTCACTTTAAAAAATCTCTCCGTTCTTCGGTCGACATGTTAAATACATTTTTATAGTTAATATCAGAATGATTTTAGTTCGTTCGGCTGTGTCTGATCTCAAGACAAAGTCTGCTAATACTCAATCACTTCTCAAAACTGTCTTCTTTGTTTATATATTTTACGAATCCTACCACTAGTTTGTAATAACTCCTAATTACAGACTTAATATTTCAATTTGAATATTCTCTATTCTTCGTTGATAGAAAATTACTTCAGTTAAGCAACCTTAACCAAGAGCTTATAAAACGTTTTGTAGTCAATCTTTAGACGTTGATAATCATAAATATTTACTACCGATGATCACGGTAATTTTTCACTATACTTTAGATTTACTGATAATCTCGTTTTATTTTTATGGTAGGCGAACAAAAAGACGATCAAAACATTGGGCGTCCTGATAAAGATTACAACGGGCATCGGCTTTTTTTTAGCTATAATTGCCGATACTTGTATGGTATTCATATCGTATGGTATCCTCTCAAGCAAGAATCAGTACAGTAGTCTTGAAGAGCCAAGCAACAATAATTTATGTATGTACTGTAATCAATAAAGTTCTACAAACGTATTTTGTGCATTCTTAATTATAGTATTACGGTTCATTAGAACTCCTGTTTTTTTCTAGTGTACAGGAAGCTATTTCCGTGTAATCCGACGGTGTCTCGGTCCCATCTACCTCGAATTATCCATGCACTACTGTATTTGTTTCCGTACCAATGATCACCGTACTTGAAACAGTTTTTTATGCAACTCTAAAGTGAGTGAAAATCCCATAGACATTAAAGTTACTCTTGAGACTAGAATATCGAGGATAAACATAATAGATTTATTACATTGCTTACCGAAAACGTTTTGATTACTGCAATATACATTGGGAAGAACTATATCTTTACATATAATCTTCAGAGATGTAGAAATAAAGAATTTTAAATATTTACCATTGCTTAAACCGCCTGAACTGCTCTCTAGTTTAATTGGCATATTAACACCTATGATACATGTAAGTGCTTAAAATGTTTTGCCCTTATGTTCATAGAATCTGTGTATATATCCACGTGTTCTTTCTTTGCTACATTATTTATATCTTTCAAACTATTTTTGAGTATTTTGGATGAAAAAAAAATAATCTTATTATTGATAAAAATGATGTTGTATGGCCTATAAATAACGCTAGTTCTTTAATACCTTGGTCATTTATTTGGAAGAGTTGAGATAATGTTGCCAAGTGTTTCATTAGAGTCCTCGATGTAAGTACTTCAGGAATTTAAAACATGCTATTTTAGCATGCTTTTGTAAAACTTTATAAATAATTATGCGGTTACTGGTATTTGTGTTTGTAAAAACGCAAGTGTTATCGTCAATAACGGAATTATTTCTTGAACTTATTAGCAAATAAATATAAAATCCTAATATAAAAAACATCTCATAAAATAACACTCGATAGTTTACGATACTGTACCACTCCCATTATATTACATCTGTCAATTCCTTCAAACATACACTGTTGGTTCGCTGGAAAGGACATACAGCTGTGACACAATTCTGATATGGAAACATAAACAGCCGACACTCCGAAAGACATTCTGACGCGTTTGTTTACTTGATGACCAAACTTATCTTAATGGTCCGGTCAATGCATCTCGTTCTTTTCCCTTGGTGCTCTTAGATACTATAGGATCGATAAAGTATTTATTTTTTAATTTAACTTGCTTTTCAAATTAATTGTCATATCATCTCTTTCCGATTTTAATAATCTAAAAGTGACTATTATTTGCTGTATATTGTTACAATTTGGTAACATTACAAACATGTTAACACTTGTATTAACAGATGTAACACTTAATATGGCCTACGCCATATATATTCACTAAAAGTTAATACCAATGTATTCAATAAACATATTAATAAAATAAAATATAGACTACCAGCGGCTAAAGTCGAGGATAGAAACAAATGTTTCCGTCTTTATACGACCATTTTGATGCTGGGAGAATACGATAAAATATTTACGTTTACGCCGTATGTAAATGAGAGAAAGAGATGGAAAAGATAGAATGCAGAAAGTCAGTTTTTCGGGCATTCGTCCACGAGAGTACTTGTCGAGTGCGAGGCTTTATCTTTGTATGGCTTGGACCTATGTTTGTTTACACCAGACAGTTTGATATCGTAATATAAACTGACAACACTCGCACTGATGTCATTTAGGTTCATGTATACAATACAGAGATGAACGAAAGATGATTCAGTATTTATTGACCTTTAACTACCGTCCTGCACATTTCTGTCACATTAGTACTGCCGTTGTAGCTCACAGGCACGAAATTTCTAAGTGTGATTTATTGTGCGGTTTAACAATTTATCTTGCATTTACTTTATAAAAATTGTTTTTGAATATTCTGGTTGCATGTGACTAGGGTAAACGTAGTTTTATGAGATCAGTTATATTTTATTTACTAATTGAAAACTGTAGTAAATAAAACCTTCTACAGATTTTAGCGCAGTTTAGCTAAAAAGATTTATAATCGCACGATAATTAACATACACTAATTATATCTTGTTCACTGATTGTACACACTTAACTTTATGTACAAGATAACATTTGACACATTATAAGCTTTATTTATGGAAACGCATTAGAAATAATAACTCAATTTTGACAGCAGTATTTACACAGCGGCTCAGAACATTCTAGACATATTGGCTGTTCAAAGTCAGCTTACAAAGTGTAACTAGTCCTTCTATTTTTTGTTGCTGGACAAATTCTACATTGTTTATAACAATTTATCTAACCCGTCCCTGATGGTCAGGCACGATGACGGTAGTTAAAGGTTAAGCTTGGCATTTGTAGATATTGGCATAATAGGTTTTCTGAATATATAAACTGATCAAGATAAGTCGATGAAATGATGTGGGTCAACAAATTCTCTTTGTCGTTTATTTTAAGTTGTATAAAGGTTGAAAAAATATAAGGTCTACTTATTTATAGTTTTTTTATTTACGGTTATAGTAGAAATTTTTCATTAACGGATGGTTGAAAAGTCATCCGCTGCCCCCGCTAACGATACCATCCTTTTTAAAAGAAAAAGAGAAAATAACACGAAAAGAGAGAAAATTAATTACCCGAAGAAGAATGAGAAAACAAACATAAATGTTTAGATAGTCTAAGTAAAAATGGAAAGAAAATATATGACAATTAGGTAGACAATATACATTATTTTAAAAATTAAATAAAAAATGTAATTTTTATAAAATTATCAATTTGGGACAAACGGTTATCTTTTCAAATTGAATCGTTCGAGCATACAGTCTTTAAAATTCTTAAAGCACATGGACAGGCTGCATTGAAACACTGCTTCAAGCTATAAAGATTAGTTTGACAGACATGACGTAAACAAACGTGCTAGAACTGCTATCGGAGTGCCGCCTGTTTATATTTTCATATCACAAACATTTCTGTCAATAGATGTAGCACAGCTTCTGTCCAATACAAGGTCGGGAACCCGACTCTTTCTTTTGGTTATGTTGCATAGTTGGAAACATGCCAATTTCGGGCGATTTATTGTCAATGGGATATAATCACCCCTTGGTAACCCCTTACATCTTATTTTGATGACAAGGGACTAGGACCTTCGAAAATCTTCGAATGCCCATTTTTGGGCAATATTTTAGATTCTGGCAAGTTTTACCTCAGATCTCCCACAGCGACACCCGCAGTCCTATCCCGGATTGTACATGGCCAACTTCGGTGCTAGGATTAGACTCAGCATCATTAAAAACCCCCAGTGATCATTTTATATCGATCTCTTGGCCTCTGACCTTTTTACCCCAATTCTCCCTTTGCTACTCCCGTAGAGCCTACACCCGTCCCTCCCTGGTGTGTTTCGATGACGGCATTCAATTCAGCATCCTCAAAAACTTCCGAGTGGTAAATTTCAAGTAATTTTTTGACTTTTGACATTTTTACCCCAAATCATCCCTTTGGCACTCACGTACAGTCACATACGTCCATCCCCGGTGACTTTCGATGACGCCATTGATATCAGCACGCTCAGAAACCCCCGAGCGGTTATGTTCCAGCGATTTTTTATACTTCTGACATTTTCACCCCAATTTACCCCTTTGCTAGTCGCGTGGAACCACACCAGTGGATCCCCGGTGACTTTCTGTGACGGCATTGAATTCCGTATAATCAAAAATTCCCGAGTTCTTATTTTCTAGTACTTTTTTGACTTTTGACATTTCTATCCCAAATCATCCCTTTGGTACTAACGTAGAGTCACAACCGTCCATCCCCGGTGACTCTAGATGACGTCATTGAATTTAGCATCCTCAAAAAACCCCCAAACGGTCATTTCCCGCGATTTTTAGGCATCTGACATTTTGACCCTAATTCAACCCCATTGGTGCATGGGTTTAGCCTCACCAATACATCCCCGGAGACTTTCGTCGACGGCATTGAATTCAGCGTCCCCAAAAACCTCCGTGCGGATATTTTCCAGCGATTTTTTGACTGCTGACATTTTCACCCCAATTCACCCCTTTGGTACTCGCGTGGAACCACACCAATGCATTCCCGGTGACTTTCGATAACGGCATTGAATTCCGCCTCATCAAAATTCCCAGAGTTGTTATTTTCTAGTATTTTTTTTGACTTTTTACATTTCTACCCCAAATCATCCCTTTGACACTCACGTAGAGTCTCATCTGTCCATCCCCGGTGACTTTCGATGGCGGGATTGAATTCAGCATCCTCAAAAACCCCCGAGTGGTTATGTTCCAGCGATTTTTTGAGTTTTGACTTTTTCACCCCAACCACCCCTTTGGTACTCGCGTGGAACCATACCAGTGCATCCCCGGCGACTTTCTGGGATGGCATTAAATTCCGACTTACCAAAATCCCCCGAGTGGTTATTTTCTAGTTATTTTTTGACTTTTGACTTTTTTACCCCCAAATCATCCCTTTGGTACTTACGTAGAGTCACATCCGGTCCATTCCCGGTGACTCTAGATGACGCCATTGAATTTAGCAACCTCAAAAACCCCCGAACGGTAACTATCCCGCGATTCTTAGACATCTGACACTTTTACCCTAATTCAACCCCTTTGGTACATGGATTTAGCCTCGCAAGTACATCCGCGGAGAATTCCGATGACGGCATTGAATTCAGCATCCTCAAAAACCCCCAAGCGGATAGTTTTCAGCGATTTTTTGACCTCTGACATTCTCACCCCAATTCACCCCTTTGGTACTCTCGTGGAACCACACCAATGCATTACCGGTTACTTTCGGTGAGGGCATTGAATTCCGCCTCATCAATTTCCCCCGAGTTCTTATTTTCTAGTAATTTTTTCACTTTTGACATTTCTACCCCAAATCATCCCTTCGGCACTCACGTAGAGTCTCATCTGTCCATCCCCCGTGACTTTCGATGGCGGCATTGAATTCAGCATCCTCAAACACCCCCGAGTGGTTATGTTCCAGCGATTTTTTGACTTTTGACTTTTTTACCCCAAATCATCCCTTTGGTACTTACGTAGAGTCACATCCGGTCCATTCCCGGTGATTCTAGATGACGCCATTGAATTTAGCATCCTCAAAAACCCCCGAACGGTAATTATCCCGCGATTCTTAGACATCTGACACTTTTACCCTAATTCAACCCCTTTGGTACATGGATTTAGCCTCGCAAGTATATCCTCGGAGAATTCCGATGACGGCATTGAATTCAGCATCCTCAAAAACCCCCAAGCGGATAGTTTTCAGCGATTTTTTGACCTCTGACATTCTCACCCCAATTCACCCCTTTGGTACTCTCGTGGAACCACACCAATGCATTACCGGTTACTTTCGGTGAGGGCATTGAATTCCGCCTCATCAAATTTCCCCCGAGTTCTTACTTTCTAGTAATTTTTTCACTTTTGACATTTCTACCCCAAATCATCCCTTTGGCACTCACGTAGAGTCTCATCTGTCCATCCCCCGTGACTTTCGATGGCGGCATTGAATTCAGCATCCTCAAACACCCCCGAGTGGTTATGTTCCAGCGATTTTTTGACTTTTGACTTTTTTACCCCAAATCATCCCTTTGGTACTTACGTAGAGTCACATCCGGTCCATCCCCGGTGACTCTAGATGACACCATTGAATTTAGCATTTTCAAAAACCCCCGAACGGTCATTATCCCGCTATTCTTAGGCATCTGACATTTTTACCCTAATTCAACCCCTTTTGCACATGGGTTTAGCCTCACCAGTACATCCCCGGTGACTTTCGATGACGGCATTGATTTCAGCATCCTCAAAAACCCCCGATTGGTCACTTTCCAGAGATTCTTTGTCCAATTCAAATATATACATTACGTAGTACGATTGATATCCATGTGGATGCCAGCAATGTTGCCAAGTTTGTGGCTGCCATAATGTTAGAGAATGGTTGAAATATACAGTACATTTATATACAGGAGGCGACTATGCTGCCCCTGGCGGAAATGTTACGAACTTGTGATATACAAATCCCGTTCACTCTGCTATCAATACGAGCACCGTTTGGTTATTACAAATTATTTTTTAAAAATTCAGAACGACCATAGAACTTCCAAATACAGTATAGCTCCAATAAAACACTTCTTTTTACACTTATTGACATGGTTTTTATTTCGATTATTGTCAGAGGGTGTTACATTACCATGGATTACTATGTGGCAGCCGTATACGGCTGCCACAAGTACCCGGCTGCCAGTTTGAATGCAAAATGACCAATGTATGGTCTCCGTATTGTTAGCAGGCTGTATATATATATATATATATATATATATATATATATATATATATGTATACACCTTTCATTATTTACTGACTCATTAGTTTTATTGAAAAAGATAATTGTAAATAAACATTCTGAAAACGTTTTATACATTGGTACACATTTTTCATCACTCTTACAGCGGGAGGAAATCAAATTAAGGTGGCACAACGTTTTCTTTTACAGGGTGGTAGCACCCCAAGAATTTAGGGTTGAAATTACTTTAGTGCTATTCTTGTCGGAGAAAGTGTCATCCTTCGCCACGACCGTAATTTATGATCTTGAATTACATTCTGTTTTGGTATTTTCTAAATCGCAAAGTATACACTTTATTTGCACATATTTGCTAAAACGTCATTTGAAATATTATTAAAAGTAAGTCAAATTATTTACCTTGCTAGTTATTGTACATTCCATTGAAGTCATTCGATAACAACAAGTATTAAAAAAATATCATTTCATTAACAGGAATTCGTATTTATAGAAAACAAATCATCAATCCGGAGATCCATTAGCAAAATATAATATTACCGCATTTCCTAGAACACTTTTTTTCACAAAATAAAATTACTTTGCTAATGAAAATTATGAAACGTAATCAGAAAATAATGAGTTAAAACTAATGACTAACGTATTTGTCTTCGAGTTTGCTATAACAAAAGTCACTGCTCACTCACACTCTACAATCATTTGTACTATATAGCACTAATGGCTTAGAATATTTTTTAGTGCAAACATCTGTCCACGTGGATTTATTATTTAGGCAACCATTCCACTATTACTCGCTAATAATGTCCTAGACATTCGGCTTTGTAAAACTGGTCTCCCTTGTATAAGAATAGGTTTTCATAACGGACATACCCATGTGTACTGTATACGCCAAAAATATCACTATTCATTACTTTAGGTATATTTTGATAGAAGCAACTATTCACGCACAGAGTTAATAATGTGATTTAATCTCTCAATTTACAGATAGAATAATTGGGTATGTAGTTACTGACAGGTCTATTGGTGTTTTTGTTCAGTCAATATTATCATTAGAACTCTTTCTAAATAGTTACCTACAGCTTGTTCCTTAAATATAAACAATTCCTACCGGAACAAAAACCTATTGTAAATCTGGAGTACGCATTATGCTTTATTATAAAATTATAATGAGAATATAAGACATATTTTCAATTGGAGTGTATAATCGTAATAAAACCAAAGGTAAAGAAACTAACATCAGGCGTTACCAATACTAAAATGTGGAAAATTTTTAGATCACGATGTTTCAGTAGTAATTTAGTATTACCTATTATTATTATCTATTAGTATCAATTATTTATTGTACAAATGAAGATACATTGTGTTTTAGCTTGTGTATAGTTGTTATGGGAAAAAAGGAAGTGATAAGGTAACAGTTGATTTTTTTCTATCTTGGTTATTTTAGTTTCTAAATTGTTTAACCAATAATAAATCTATAAATCAACTGAGGCGAAATTACTTGAGATAAATTTCGTTTATAATATAAATCATAAACAGCCTGTCATAAAGTAATAGCTAGGACGGATACGTAAATACTCTAGTCAAAAAAAGGAAATCAAAGTTTTGCTGCTCCTGTAAATTCCCATGGTTATCTATCAACACCTCGCATCGATAAAAAAAAGCTTTCCTAAAGATAGCAAGTAATGGGAGATTTTCGTTTGTATACACCTATATATATTTCGTTTTTCACCTATATACATAAAGAATTTACTATTATTAGACTGTGACTAAGACTGTTATTAGACTATAATTAGACTGTGTTTTGTTAGAGACGTATTTTAAGCTTCTATTTATTTAATGACTGCAAACATGTCATTTAGTTTATACATAGACACCATACACAAAAGATATATCTGTCTCTATCACGTATTTTAATACTACTCATAAAATTTTGGCAATAAAGAAATACTGGGTTTCTTGTGTAAGCACTTCACTTTTATTAGTTTTACTGGCTGTTTTACTAAAACATATTATCAGTTGTGCATAAACTAAAGAAAAAGTGTACTTTATTCTCCTTCTCAGATAAATACTGTTTTTTAAAACACTAGATCATTGTTAAACCAACAGAGATGCCAATATGTCCAGTTACTCTTTGGTATATCGCCTATTATTAATACAGTTATCGTATAACCAGACCCATCATATTTCATTAATGGTAAAGGAATTATTTATCTTTATTGTAAATAACGAAAGAGTGAATATGCCATCATTTTTTATTTTACTGTAAAATGTTTTAATTGTTATTGATATATTATTGTTTTGTTATTATATTCTACTAAACTACTTTTACTACAACAACTTAATTTACAAGCCTACCTTCCTATTTTATGCGATAATCGATATAAGCTCTCCAGTGTTTATATATTATAGGAATTATTACCTCTAGTAATGAAACTCAATAAGCTTTCTCCAGTTTGGAACAATGCCTTCTATTTAGCATATAACTCATCAACAGCAGAAATTATATATGACTGATAACAAATATTTATCCGTTTATGGCGTTTAGGCGATGATAACTACATATGTTTATCCTGCTGACTGCGAGGGGTGTTAGTATTTGTTCGCTGACATTAGGTAATTATATAAGTTTATCTACAGATTCCAACCTATTTTTTATGTTTATTTTAAAAATAATTACATTAGGCTCTTACCGTAATGCAGTCAGTACTAAACAGAAGCTACCATTCTATGTTATCCAGTAGGAATATTAGGCTTTCTAAATGATTTGCTATTTGTTTCAGGATACAGAAATTAAACAAAGAGGGTTCTGTAGGACATTTAGGTGACATGCTCATGTAGAGCGATTTCAGTGCTTTCCTAGATTTATAGTTGGCGTACTAACTCTAGTAGTCTACATTGCACGGTTTTTTAGATAATATCTGATACTCCTTTACTACTAGACAACGTGGAAGCCACTTACTAAAATAACATTTAGATAAACACTTTAGTTATTAAGTGTATGTTTATTAGGCAGTTTTTCTGGAATATGAAAAGAACAATGTCTAAATTTCATGAAAGGTTCATAAGTTTATTCCGTAATTCTGTTACTGATCAAATACTATATGATAAACCCTAAACTTTGTTCGTTGAAAGAGATAATTCTTCAAAATTATATCAATTTCATTCAATTTTAACTATACATAGTGGATACATTGTAAATCAAATTTGTGTCGTGCACCGTTTATTATGATTATATAATCCAATTGACTACAGGTTTTTTATTCTCGGTCTAGTTTGATGCTTACACTAAAATTCAGGTTTATAAATTAAATTTTTAAAATAACTTAGAATTAAAATGCTTGTTGTATGACATTATTATGGCTCATCCATGTATCCAAAAAAAAATTATATTTGTGAATATATATATATGTTTATATACTGCAAGTCTATGTACTGCAAACATATTACTGCTATCTTATGGACTGCAGAATGAACGAATATACTCTTGATAATAACTATTCACTAAATATATATATATATATATATATATATATATATATATATATATAGATAGAGAGAGAGAGAGAGAGAGAGAGAGAGGGAGAGAGAGAGAGAGGGAGAGAGAGAAAATTCAATAGCCAATAATAGTTTAGATGAAACTATAGTATCGCTATCAAATAAGTTTGAGGCACGTAATTAATAATGAACTCTTGATATACAAAATATAATCATATAATATTTATCAATAATATAGATGTTAATTTGAGATATCAAAATTATATGACCACCATTTACTTTTACGGATTACAAACCAAAATTATTAATTAAGGTATTTTAAACTGAAATAATATTCGCGTTTACAACTCTAAATTAAAATACTATCATACATTCTTATTCCTATTTGTAGAAAAGTGATTTACATACTAATCGCATTTTTAAATTAAAAGGTCTAGACTGCATTAAATACTATGTAGGGCAATTAAAACTGATATAAGAGTGCGTAACTTATTAAAAATAATCTATCTAAGCAATGAATATTCAAAGGACTTACATTTACCGATATTAAACACATTTGTTTCATAATAAATGGAAGGCAAGGGCAAAACTTCCTTCCAATGGACTGAAGGTTATTAGGTTAAAAATAAATTGAATTCAGTCTATAAAAGTATTAAAAACAAGTGCAAGAGGAAAAATCAGGTTTAGATCAACAGATAAGACTATTACAATAAAAATATTGAAAAGAACCCCAATACCACAAAAATAATCAAAAATAACAAATAAGACAAGTTACTTAAGATTAAACCCTTATGTACATTTCGATGACCATGTCATCATCATCAGAGGGGTCTTGTTACAAAACACAATCTAGCTCACAAGAAGTTACAAACTAGAATGATTATTTTTGATTATTTTTGTGGTATTGGGGTTCTTTTCAATATTTTTATTGTAATATATTGTACCACTGTGCTCTTGATATTGTGTAGATAAGACTATGTTTAGAGTTATTGATAATTTATATGTTAAACGAGGTAGTTAGATAACATTAGGTGTAAATTATGTATTTATTAAACTGGGTACAATTGTAATATATTCTTTCGTAATGTTAGCAATGTTGCTGACGAAATCATTGAGAACTATTAATTGCATCTTTGTTTATAAACTGTTGTTTTAAAAACAAATAATATCAAACGCACACACACACACACACACACACAAACATAATGTAACGGGATTAAATTGAGGATTCAAGCGTTACAATGGAAATTTAAAAATTTTAAATTTTGGAAATACAAAATATGTAAAAATAAATTCAGTGCCCTAAAGAACAATTCAAAGAAACTGTATAAAGTAAACCCATTCTTAAAGGTTTTTTTTTAATTTTGGATTTGAAGGAGATAAATGTATCACCAGGAAAAAGGAAAGAATGGTCAAAATTCATGTAGAAAATTAATCGATGTTTCAAAATATGCAGAAAAAAACATTAAAAAGAAAATCAAGAATAAGAAAATCATCAAAATTCAAGATTTTTAAAGTTACGGCCAGATTTAATTTTTAAACCTTAAATATAAAACTCGACAACACCGGAAATTGTGACGTAGGAATCAGACCATTTTAAGGGGTAGATCGTATGATTTTAAGTCACTCTCTAAGAAGGTTGCTGATTGGATCAGGGACCTCAGGTGATATCGGAAGTTTCAAAAATAAGCTGGAGAGAGAATAGGGAAACGCCAGTAAGTCTAGTAAGATGCGGGACGAAGGGCTATGCTCGCCTTGATCCGCTTAGTAATGAGTCAAACGTGTTAAAATATAACATCATGTGCTAAGTGCGGTTAATAAGTGGCTACTAAATGTAACTGTGTAATTCTCAATTTTTTAGAAATTTCGGTCCCTAAAATTTGCCAAATTCTATCAAAATGCACCATGCAATTCTAATCGATCGATAAATGGAGGTTTATATACTTGACAAACCGAAGATTTCTTAAAGAAAATAGTGACATTAAAAATCAATTATAAATTAAATCTTAAAACTGTTAAAGCTGATACTAAACTAGAAAAACAGGGATAATAATGGTAATCTTTTGAAAACATTATTTCTTGGCGTTGCGTTAGGTACAAACGAACGTGGACTAAGCAGCCATGAAGACAGAAACTTCACTCCACCAAATCTAGCCAACCAAACTGTGAAATTAACAAAGGATTGGAAGCGGCACGAATTTCTTGCTTTCTTCTTGGTCAAATCTGAAATTTCGTAAATCCATAATTTCTGGAGGAATTAAGATTCAAGTATTTTTTAATTTAAAACGTAATTTAATGTAATTTAAAACGTTAAGTGAAAACTAGCTAAAGTGAAAATTGAAATAAAATAAAAGAGAGTGTTTTTACTAACTTATAAATATGAGTTGAAATCTATTTAATAAACGATTTTCTTACACACTTCGACACCCTGGTCATTAAGCTAAGTTGCCTAGAGAGAATTCATTCCCGAGGAAACAGTACCCAAAGAGTAAACCTCCGTCAGTTGGTTTTCTTAAAAATAAAGTTCGGTACCTGGTTCTCTGGCACATATTGACAAACGTTAGCACAGGGCTGACTTCGATTGGCAATGCTTGCTCTAAATTTTCATTTTTGTGAAGGTGGGTAGGGCTGGCGTAGCACACACACACACACACACACACACACACACACACACACACACACACACACACACACACACACACACACACACACACACACACACACACACACACACACACACACACACACACACACACACACACACACACACACACACACACACACACACACACACACACACACACACACACACACACACACACACACACACACACACACACACACACACACACACACACACACACACACACACACACACACACATACACACACACACACACACACACACACACACGCACACACACACACACAAACACACACACACACACACACACACACTCACACACGCACACACATACTCACACACACACACACACACACACATACACACACACACACACACACACACACACATATATATATATATATATATATATATATATATATATATATATATATATATATATATATATATATATATATATATATGTACATATATTTGTAGCTTTGCAACACTGTTTTCTTGTATTCACTTATGACTTCACTATATGTACTTAAACAAGAATCTTACTTGGTATCTATGCGAGTTGACTTTCAAAGATTAGTAGTTGTTATTAGGTGTAGTGTACCGTTATAGTTCTATTTCGGATTCTTTTAAGTTTGTCTTGGGGTTAATTTTGTCTTTTAGGTTGAATAATTTATCATTATTTTATTTTATTCGTAATTTTTTGTTTATGATATTATTTTTATGTTTATAAATTTGTAGTCGTTCCCAGATTGTCATTTTGAGGCCTTTTTGTACTTTTTTAATTAGGTGTTCGTTTTTTAATGTGGGGAATGTGTGTTTGTTTATGATGGAGTGGCTAGCTAAATTTGAGTTTTAATTTCAGCTTTGATGTATGCATTGAGGTGTTCTTGATATCTGTTTTTTAATTTATTTTTTGTTTAGCCTATGTATATTTTATTACAGTCTGCATTCGATTTTGTATATTCCGTTATTAGGTGTTAGACATATTTTTTCTCCGGTTGGTTTATTTTATTGATTTTGTTTCCTGTATTTGTGTAAGCTATGATAATATTATTTTCATTTTTTAGTATTTTAGTTATTCCTTTTATGTTATACGTTATATATGAGAATGTGGCCTATTGTGTATGTTGTTTGTAGTTCGATTTTAGGTCGTTTTAATTTATCTACTATTTTAAGTTCTAATAAATCAATAGTTTTTTATTGTATCCATTTTTTAGGGTTATTTGATATATTATTAGTTTTCTTTGTTTTTTTTCATTTTTTAGAGGAGTGGTTTTAGAAGAGTGAGGTGTAAGCTGCCATTTTATGCTGTGTGGGATGGTTGGAGTCGTTCGGTATTGTATTATTGGTTATTGTTAGGTGTATATAATTTATTTTGTGTTTTATTTCTTCCTCTTTGGTGAAGTTTATGTTGTGAAAGTGATATATATATATATATATATATATATATATATATATATATATATTTAAATAACCTGGTTTTTTATTTTATAATAGTAATTGTATCACATGATGTCCTTCAGTGAAAATTATTGAATTTCCTAAGGTGGTTGAAGATTATTTCACATCTTCTAGTTTAACATTTACATGGTAGTATGATAATCGTGAAGAAAATGCACAATTTTTGCAAATAACGTTCGCAGAATAAGACAATAGAAAAGTGCACTTGAGATAGTCGCGAATGAGGGCATTAGTAATTATATATCAATTAAACATCTAACAAAACTCCTCAGTTCGTTCAAGATGTGTTACAAAGCATTATTTTTAACAATGATTTATGTATCCTTGGAAACAAAAAAAAAAATCAGAATAATACTAAACACTTTAAAAGTTCAAATAAAGAACAACACAAAATCCATTGATATATAAAAAATCCAATTAAAAAAATATATAAAATAAATATAAAATAAATAAAAAAATATATAAAAAATAAAAGAAAATAATAAAAAAACCTAAAAAAATATGAAAATACTAGACATTCTTCGGATAGGTATGCTCTACTTGTTTTATACCTTGATTTGTAGTTTTGTCTGTGTATATTTGTGTTCCTTTCATTTTTGTGTAACTAACTGGAAAAACTTACACATCCAATAATCATACATGAAAATAGGACAACTTCACACTCCCCCTTAGTTACATTGTAGTGTTCTGTTTGTCCCTTTGACTGCGTATATTTTATATGCGAATTTCTAGGTGGAATACTGATACTTTAGCCTTTCTAATAGCTCCATTAAATGTATGTACACCACATATATGAAGGGGTTTACCATGGTATTGCCTGAATGAAATTTTTGATGGCCTCCCTATCATTCTAATTAAGATAAAGTACTTGGAAGAGGAAAATGATGTGTAATTTAGTCAATTTCATTAAGGTATAATGCGAGATGCTTGAAATAACAATATACTCTATATGAGTTACCGTATGAACTTTGTAGCGCCTTGCCTGACACTCTACTTGATAAAACGTACTTTAAGTAGAGAAGGATATGTGACATGTTCTACATCAAAAGAGGCTTAGTGCCAGGGCATTACCAAAGATTTTATTCTCTATAGTAATGCCCTTATGACTGTACATCACCCTGCCTGACACTCTACTTCATAGAATGTACCTTAAAATAGAGATTGATATGTGACATGTTCTACATTAAAAGGGGCTTAGTGCCAGGGCATTACCAAAGATAATA
>JBAIZL010000001.1:185936840-185981840 GCA_036971475.1 Prosapia bicincta
ATGAATACATAGTCAACAGTTTCATTATGATGTTTATAGTCAGTTTTTGAATAGTCAGGATTTGTATAGTCTCTATCCATCCAGACAGCACTTTGGAGTTCTTATATGAAACCGGGAATGCTGACGAGATAATGTTTTTAAACGCAATCCCGCGGTTTTGCCCACTCGAAGTTGGGCTTGAATTTAGCGGAAGTTCAAAATATCAGGACTCAGAATGTCGAACCTCTACTGTACTTAGATAGTATTAATAACCATAGGAATCTGTGAAATTTTACTTGTTTTCATATTGTCTTCTGTTTTTCTTGTAATACCTATTATTTCTATAACGAAATAATAAAACCGTTTCTTCTCATTAACCATGTTCATTCCTCTATTCTGTATTTGTAAGAGATTAATCTTTTATCTCATAGAAATAACTATCTCTTATCACTCTCATTCTCTCTCTTGCTGTCTCTCTTCTCTATGTGTGTGCGTATTTACGTATGTATGTGAATGACCGATGCAAGTATTTAAATGATGTCATGAAAAATGATTGTGAATTATTGACTGCGTATTTGTGATTTTTTTCTGAAAAAAAGTAAATAAACACAAAACATTCTGTTTTTTAAAAATTTAATAAAAAAAATTGTCATAAAACGTCAGACATTTTTATGGATAAAATGTTTAACTGTAATTCCTATAAGTACCACTTCACAAGAACTTAACAGAACTCGTGCGTTATCATAAAGTTGGACTGTGGTTCTCAAATTATTAGAATAAATAGATAGAGAGAAATAGTAAATATGTCTTTGGTGTTTAGTAGATAGTAACATCTATAGCCTAGTTTATAACAATCACATGATTGTCATACACGTTTAGATTCTACTGGACTAAATATCCAGAACATCCTTAGTCATTAAGGTGTTTGAGTAAAACAATGTTAAGACAAACGTTATTTAAATAAGATGAAATCTAAATCTGAAATTTAATTTTGAATATGAAATTTAATTCCTACACTCGCTAAAATCTATATAATCCTAATAAAGAACCATTTAATTTACAGAGCTATTATCTGAACAGGGACAAACAATTAAAGACAAAAGCATGATGCATACAATTATACGCCGCAGAAACTTCAGACACACTAGGAGGTGTGATTATGAAGCTTTCTGCAGCACACAATCACTCTGTAAGTGAAATGTTGTCCTTAATCCTTATTTTTGAAATTAGTGTTCTTATATCATAGAAGAATCAGTTTTCATTTTAAAATTAATTTTTAAATTAACAGAAAACAATTATTTATTCAGTTTAGTAATAACACAATACAAAAATTGAGGTTTACATTTTCCCTACTGTAATAGGTTTAGTCAAGTTAATTTTCTCTCTAACTATCCCTGTTCATAGCTACCTTCTCGTTTTCAATTTAATACTAAGTTCACCATAAAATAAATTAATCAGTATACATAACGTGACAGGTTTGAAATGTTAACAATTATATCCATTCATTTAATGATAGCATTTACTGTATATTAAATAAATACCGGGGGCAACATTCTTTTTACCCAATACAAAGCACGGTTTAGATTATTGCTTCTGATGCAAATTTTCATATAACGTGTTAAATGTTTCCCTCACAATTTGTGTTTTTTAAATTTTGTATCACAAAATGTTTGACACAATATTTTACTTAATCTGTTATTATTCGTGAGTTATTAGCTTCTATATGTTGATTTTAAAATGTGATATCTGTCATTAGTTTTACGCTATTTTTTCGCACTCCCATAACACTAAACATTTCAAGGACACATCGAGTAAAAGTGTAAAAACAAATCAACCCTTGTTGCTTTTGATATTCCTCCTCCTTTCTCAGCCTTTACTATGCTAATATCCTAAATATTTCACCCATAATGTTTGTATTGTAAAGAGATAAGTGTTGGCCTTGTTCTTTACATAACGTAATGTGAAAGTCTGATCGGTCATTGAATATATAAGTGAAACTACATTATGTTTAGTTTGCAAAGCTTTTAACATGTAAATTTACTACATAGTTTATGTAAGTTTTTATCTTTGGTTTTTACCTTTGATATCTCTGATCTAATTGGTATCAGTAACTCATAAAATCCAATGCTCATCATTCTTCAACATACCTTTTTTTCTTCTAAGTATTTAAAACCATATTTTTAGATATTTTCATTTTCAACTGATGTATTTAACATGATTATATTTTTTCTAGCTAAAGACAAGTAGAAAACATTTGAGTAGAAGACAAGTGAAGTATTTTAAGAAAGAAACATTTTATTTACACCTATTTTTTAAAAAATTTATCACCCATTAAGTTCAGAGAGCTGTTTATTCAAACTCCTTTCAGCTTTTATTTAATTAACTAGTTTCTAATTCAATATTTAACATCAGCAACTAAACAAGATGCAGATTCATTTATATCAAACAAAGTTTAAATGTGACTGGAGTGAGTGGGAATTTGGCACTTTAGAATAAATGTATTAATTTTTTTAGATCATTCAGCTTTATAGTTTTATCCATAGCAATTGTTATAACAAAAATGATTAGGTTTTTATAATTTTGCCATAGATTTATTTTTTAATAAATTTATTTATTTTGTTTGATTTTTAGAAACAATGATGCTGCTTCGGCGTTCAGTGTAAGGTAAGCAAATTTATATTAATTTTACTAAGCCTTTGACACTGCATCATTTTACTAATCAATATGAAATAAAATTTACGATCCTTAAAATTCCAAATGTAAGTTTAAAAAAAATAATAAACATTTAATAATAAATTAGTTTTTGTAAAGAATGGGTAAAACATTATACCTCATAAAATGATGTCCCCCTTGTCCAATGATGAAAGAGGGTATTTCTAAATGATGTAAATGTTTGTGATGAAACCTCCTCTAAAAATGTGCTTTTAGAATGCATATTGACTTAATTAAAGCTTAGATAGGAGTTTAATAGATATCATGTCTTCTAACGACAAATCGCTCATTTTTCCAACTAGTAATGTTCGCTATTTCCATCAAAATTTATAGAAACTGTGTTTATATTTAGAATGTAATAATTACAACTGTAGAAGTGCTATCTAAATACAGAAAATAAAACTTTACAACAAAATTTATTAAATTTACAATAATTTCTAGTAATTATTGTACTATTTATACATTACATTATATTATATAATTACCAATACTAACATTACCAAATACTAACATAATTTTGAAAACCTTTGTAGGCCAGTGTGAATGTCCACCACCCAACAACAGTGTCTCATATTCCGACCATACTTGCGACCAAATCTAGTAAAAAGAGAACACTGGGTTACCCTGGGTAAGTTGTTTTCTTTAAATAACTAAATTCTAAACCACTTAACACACACACACAGAAAGATATATATATATATATATATATATATATATATATATATATATATATATATATATATATATATATATATACCAATTAAAAAAAAAACTTTATTCCTGCAATTATAAATTAAGAAATATTTAGCTAGTATAAAACACAAAACTTTCCACTTATTAATAAAATATTATGAAATATTTAAATGACAACAAACTTAAACTAATCTGAATTAAACATAAATAAACTTTTATTAAATACAAACTAAATCAAATCAAAGGAACACTTACTTTAATATTAAATAGGGAGGTTTAAAAGCAAACCATCAAGGCTACACAATGTGAATGTGAAAAAGTTTTTAATAAATGCACATTTCAATACGACTGTGATATTACCTTCAGGAACCATTTGATGTTACAAACCATTTTACAGTTTGGCAAAGTTCGGTAACACAGGAATTTGAATAAATTAATACGAAATTTAGGTAACACATTAAGTAAGCATAGAATGTTTGCATGATATAGTTAACTCAGACTGTCTATGAGGGAATCTACTTCAATGTTAAGACATGGAAATAATTGTCAGTTCTATCTTAAGAGCACAATCCACAATTAATTATACCTACAGACTCATAAAACTTTGGAAAATATTTTACACTGGTAAAGTTATTAATAGACTATTTTCTTGCTTTTATAAAGTTTAAATTAGGGGTTTTTATAATATTTTGGGTAATTTAATATGGGATGATTTATTAATAATTATGTAATATTTTGAATTTTGTGAAATTGTATAATGGTTTATGATTTTATATGGTTTCTATTAGAATACCCATAGCCCTAACATTCAGTTACAAATAAAATTTTATTTAACGTTTCAAACGCGGTGCTTATATTTGGTCGATATAATTACTAACTACAGATGCTAAATTATTATACAAAAATAAAAATATTTGTTTCCCTTACAGCCAACAATTTTTCGACACTGAACGCCATGACGAAATTTCTCTTGCTACACAGTCGACCAAGGAGCGACATTAATTTGAACCACTAAAAATTCCGTGAAAACTTCTTTGATCAGAACAGGCAACAGAACAAACAACAGAACCGACAACAGAATATACTACAGAACAAACTACAGAACAAACAACAGAATAAACTACAGAACAAACAACAGAATAGAACAAACAACAGAATAAACTACAGATCAATATTCAAGAATCTAGACAAACCACATAAAACATGACACTGCATGAATACAACAACATATTATCTGGATTACAAATTAATATGAAGTTATATTTTGAAATAAACTTCAGTTTTTTCTTGTCTTTAATTAACTGATTTATTATTTTAGCAATTATTTACAATTTTTACCCCAGTTTGACAACAAATGTTTGCACCAAATGTTGTGGATAGGTATTTCGTTTATTTTAAAATAAGGTAAAAGTCATGTTTTACTGAAGTCGGGTATAAAAGACAACGATGATACCAAGTGCGAATAATTGGAGGTCCTGAGTCAAGAACCTTGGTGTCATCCTCGACAAGCGCCTTTCCTTCTCCCGTCACGTCAACTCCGTCCTACCCAAAGGGATAGCTATCCGCTTTAAGATATTCCCCCTCCTGTCCCGCCAGAGTCATCTACCTTTAAAAGTGAAATACCTCATCTACCTCATGATTATCCACCCTGTCATCACCTACTTCGCACCAGTCCGATGGCCACGTTGCACCAAATCATCCAAGAAACGTCTCGAATCCTTCCAGGCTTGATCGCTGAAATTCATCTCTAACTCCCACTTCTTTCTCACATATCAAAACATTAGTCTATCCTTTCATGCTCCTACCCTGTCAGACTTCATTCGTTCCCTCTCCGCAAAATTCTTTGGCACTGCCTCCAACTACCCACACATCCGGAACATCAGCGATATGTCTGGACCCCTTCTCATCTTCCGCCCCCGTCCCAGAATCCTTCTAGACCCCCATAACATTAATTATTAACACCTCACCCTTTCTTTTCCTTTACTCCATTACTTTAAGCGATTATACACATATGTCACAACACCTATACTACACACATGAAAAAAAGTAAAAATTGTCATACAAAAAAAAAGAAAAGGAAAAGAAAGTCATTCAGCCAGTCCCAAATCAATAAATAAACGTTGTCCTCCAGCATAAAAACCTGATCCGTCCCACCCAATAAAAAGTTCTGCCATTGCAGCATTCTCTCCGCAGATCCAACCCGAACCAAAAATGCCCTGATCCCATATTTCTACCCGCAGCCATTGTCGCGTGACAGACGCTGCATAACCTCGGGGGGCACCAAATCCCCTCCTCCTCTGACAGAGTGACTGAAGTGCGAAGTTCCTATGTACAAAGAATGTGGCAATCTACCTACCTGTACATACGTTCCAAGAAGGGAAATATTGTGGCCTATCTTGAATACAGTAGACAAGAAATCAGGCTTAAGTAATTCAATACTTGATAAAAAACTTTAACACTAGTGCTCTAAAGCTTGTTAAAATTACAGAGTCTGGTTTTCTTTCTGCCGATCAGATAATTTGTTTTTTTTCTGAGGGAGGTCTTAAAGGATTCAAAGTAACGCGATTATCCTTGGTTCAGTTATCAATCAATGGTTTTAATTGGTGTTTATGTCTATTTAATAAAAAGTAGAATATCGTCGTGATTAAATACGAATTGTAGATATAATGTAATTTAATACATTGGGAGATCGTAGTAAAACTATCCGGTGTAGATTATGAGAATTCCTCACCAGAATTGCGGCTATTTTCCAGGTTGATAAATATATATGTCAAAAAATATTATTTCTGTTAATTATTAACAATTAATTATCTAACAACCACAATTACATTCCTTGGTGTTATAAAACATACTCAATGTATTTACAGTATTGTGTTAATATTTTTACATAATAATGATTGGTCTTACATTATAATTTTGTTACATTACTTTATGGTCACTTACAGATTAATAATATAAAAAAATATTGTTTTCATAAATTATTTTCCATATATGTAGTATATATCCATAGGAAGTAATTTACTTTACTCTTGAAAAAAAACATGAGTAAATGAAATGGTAGCAGATAGGCTAATGAAAATCAATATAGTATTACTGTTATTATTTAATGTTATCAGTAGTAAATAGTGTAAAAATCATGATTATTAAATAGTTCAGTTTTTTAAGGAGTTAACTAATCAGCTTTGTCGTGTTGTTAGTATTTTAAGTTTTTCAAATTATAATATTAAACAGTAGATTTAAATTTTAAAGCATACGTGTCTAGTTGAAGAAGTTTTTTTATTAATAAAAATGTATAACAGAATTCGTTTATTCTTCAAATGTTCTGATATAACTACAAATTAATTATTTTAATCTGTTAGGTGTCTAATATTGACCTATTTATCTATTCAAAACTAAATTTTCTACATGTTTTGTGTAAAATTTAGCATATACATAGTCTATATATTAGTAATTTGATAAAGTTATTTACTTCAAACCTAAAAGTAATACGATTTTCGACTCCAATCTATAAAGTTTTGGTCAGATATCTTACAAGTTATAAGTACAAGGTAAACTTTTTACTCACTTTTTGTGTTAATTAGGCTATACATAGAGCCCTCTTAATTTTTCAATATATATTTGTTGATTCCAATTTGTTGTTTTCAATTTAGCATTTGAAAAAAAACTGTGATTTGGAAAGAACTGGATTATAATTATTTGTATAAACAATGTTTCACGAAAGTGTATAAAAAATAAGTAAATTAAAGAAGTAAACACTACAATTACTAAAACAATATGTCACAACAACAAAAAATATATATCCTTAATCAAAACACATTTTCGATAACCATGTTGCCCTCGTCAGTCAATCTACACTGAACATGAATAGTCAAACAAGGTTCAACTTTAAATAAAAATTCAAAATTAGATTAATAAAACATTTTTCTCAGATAATACAAATCGGTTTCTTATGAATAATTATCTGTGCACTTATAAAAAATATAAGCTATATCCACATATGACAACATCTGATGAAGCCAGAAAAAGCTGTCATCGTGCCCTGTATGTAGCCTGCAAACGCTCATAACAGCGCACCAAGATGGATTTTAAAAATGCTAAATACTGTATGATGTATATAACAAAAAGGCAAATGAAGCACTTTCGGACCTAACACCCAACGGACTGGAGGAAACAGCAAGGTCAGTTACTTAAGCTATACTGATATGCGAGTAGTAACGCATTCCCCGAGGGCAAGGAAAGCGATATAATCACAAGTCTCAACAAGCTAAAGGTGAAAGAGACAATGCTAGGTGGAAATGGAAGCGATAAGTACACTATAAGACAGCATCGAACTGCGCAGAGGGCAGGGCATTCTCACAAGCGCAATCAAGCCCAGGCAAGAAATACGCATTCAAAACTTTTCTTGAGAAGTTGGACTTATGGAAGGACAGAACAAAAGCACACAGATTCGTATCGACCCTCAATAATGACGCAAGCAGCCACAGCTCTCAAAAGGTTGTAACAAAAAGGAATTCTGCGTTCATGAAGCCATTGCTGAGGTATTATGTAAATCCTAAGCATAAGTTAGTAGCATCAAGTTAGATAGTAAGGTGAAAGCCGATTACTAAAGGGCTGCCCTTATCCAGTTCCTGGACGAGACTACGGACCGTATAAGCATGAAATTGTTTGATATAGCTCAACTGAATCTGGCTCTCTCCTCATGCAAGGAAAAACAATTTCTCTGTAATGATTCTGATTCTCGATGACAGAGCTAATGAAGTGGTACTCAAACCTATAAATACAACCTGGAATGCTGGAGTTAGCAGTAAATGGTGGAAAGGTGTGGTTATCCCAACCCTAAAAAAAAGGAAAGGACCCACGTAGTATTGACAGCAAACGTCCTATCACTCTAACGAGCTCTCTGAGCAAATTACCTATAAGTATGATCTTCAATAGGCTACTGCTAGCAATTAACAACCTAAAATGCCTTGATGACGACACACAAGCCGGCTTTTCCGAGGCACATACACACTATAGACCATGTGGTAGATTTAGCCCAACATGTTAAAGACGTATTCCACAGTCAAATGTCCACAATTTCAGTACTAGTGGACCTAAAAGCAGTCTATGACACTGTGTAGCGAACGACTCTACTGCACATGATGAGTCAAGCAGGAATAGCATTAAAACTCTCCCACTGGATCAAGTCATTCATGGGCGTGGTTTATTAATTATCGCGCCTTGTTCCGATTGCAAAGGCAAGGCCTCCCACAAAAAGCAGTAATCACCTGATAATTATTCAACTTAATGATCAATGAGATCCTAGATATTAGCAGAGCGTTAGACCAGGGTTGGAGCACTACTATACTCGGACGAACTGATCATATGGATTTCAAGTAACAACCTAAAAGCTCTAGAATCTACCATAAATTAGGTCCTAAAAACCTTGGACTATTTGGTGACAAATTGGATTTATAGTAAATATAGCCAAGACGGTATACCCGGTTCTTAGTCTATCAACAAGACCAAATGACAACAAGCCCCAACATAACGGTGTAGACCTGGAGTAGCAGGAGTAACAAAATACCTATGTGTATTCAGCGATTAGAAAATGCCATGGACAGCACTTATTTACAGCTCTGCAGATACAGCCACTAAGAGATGCCGCCTGCTTAAACGTCTGACATCTACCTCCTGGGGTGATACACAGGTTCGACCTGTGAAAACCCATAGATTCGTGAACTACATATCAGACATACATAAGTCCATCCTTGAGTATGTTTGTGAACCTACCAAAACAGCGAGCGCATATATCTCCGCTAAACTAGTCATTACCCAAGACATTGCGCTAAGGGTAATCACAGGAACTCCTAAATCGACTTCAATCGTAGAAACAGAGGTTCAGGCAAACCAATACATTGCCTTAATAGAAATTGACCTTGAATTTTTAGGAAAGGCAAAATGTAATACAATCTCACAAATGGGAGAACTATGAGCAAGCAGCGCCCCTCATACAATCTCAAATAAGACCATGGAATGTGGCACATTATGTTAGAGAAAAATATAGCAACGTACTGGAAGATGCCGATGGACCCCCCCCCCCCGGTAGTAGAAACAACCCCCGCTTCTCGTCAACACTCAGACATACGCCTGTAAAACCACTCTCTTCCAAAACATATGTAATCGGACATCGTTACTGTTTGGCTAGTAAGTAAATAGGTTATTGTTACTGTTATCCAATAGTTTTCACTAGCTAATCCATAATTAATTTAAGATAATATTAGTTTACTTAGATTAAAACTTTCGACTGCCCTCATTACTTTAAAATATACTAGGAAATGAAATTTTTATAGGGAATGAAATTTTATAATATTTAATCCATGGTAATTAGCTTTACGTAATATCTTGTTTCTTCTATATTTAGCACTGTTTTAATTTTTCTCTTTTTTGATACCTAAACTATCATTTAAACTTATTTTTTTTAAGAAAGGGTCAGGAAATAATATTTTGTACAACTCATAAATTTATAGGTGGATTAGCAGAATCGTTTGTTAATTTTGGTAAAACGGAATCTTATATAAACTATCTGACACAATGCTTTGAACCCCGCAGCTAGTTCCGATAATATCACTGACACCGTTCTGGTTTTAGGCGTGTTGCTCACTTTGTGTTTGTAACATTTGCTCTTTGTGTCAGAACCACCCGCTTAACTTGAGTTGAGTTATTTAAATTTATCTAACCGTATTCATTCAAAATATCTAGACCTAATGTTCTCGACGAAATGCTTCCACCTTGTGTTTCGTTTTGTTTGTCAGATCTAATTTTTATCACACTAATACTCAGTAAATTTAGTTTTTACAATTTGATTGTCAAAATAATATATTTTTGAAAGGTTTAAAGGTGCATTAGAACTACAGTTAGGTTGCACAAAATACAAATTTTTAAATTGTAATAAACATTTTACGTGTATATGTTACTTACAAGGCTAAAACTTCTAAATATTTAAATATTGTTCTAATACAATTTCAGACCTTGAACGTTTTTTCTCTGTCTCAAACATTTTTTTTTATTTTGACATTAATCAGATCTATCACCTTTCCATTGGTCATATTTTAAAATATGCGTAGCCTTACACAACGAATACACGTGTATCGACGATAATCTTTTTTGTTTATTCATCTTGAATCTTAGTGTAGTTTCTAAGAAACATTCGTATGTATCCAGAAACGCTATTATACTTTATACGTTCTTGCTTTTTTGTTTCTAAAATGAGATTTGGTTGAAAAAACGTTTTATAAATATTTTTTGCCATCTTTTTATTCTCTTTCTCGATTATAGTTCCCGACTGTATTAAAATAAATATCTGAGCCATTAGGGAAATTAGTATTATTGCTGTTAATGCACAGTTGCTTCGTTACTTACAGGATTTATCTAGATTTGGGTCCAAAGAGGTAGCAAGAAATCCGAAATATCTTGTACAGATACCGTTAAGGCGGTTTCGGTTCTATTACCTAATTTATTGCAGAAAAATACATATTCTTCTTGTGTATATAATGAAGCAATTCCTGCATGTTACACTATTTTTATACTAACAGCAAGGTGTCCTCACAAAGTGGTAAATATGTCATATATTTTGCTTATGTGCTATATTTTCAAAGAACCCACAAGTAGATTGTAGAGTTGACTTTCCTGCTTTGCGTCAAAATTAGAGAAATTATTGTAGGATATTTTTAGAAGGTTGTTGAGATACCGTACTTGTAGGTCAGATAATATTTAGCACATGAAAATCGACCTGAGCGTGAAGAAGTAGTTTCGTCAGCTACAAGAATTTTCAGCAGCTTGTATCTGAGATATTTGCAAACTATATATAATTGAAAGATTTAGAGTAAGAAACCACATTCTTCCCTAGAAATGCATTTCTATGAGAGTCAGACGCTATTTACTAACATAATTCAAGACATGAAGAGTTTATTGCAGCAATCCTTTCGCCAGAAGTTCTAAATTGTTGGAAGACCTATTGTAGTAAACCTTTCAGATAGTTATATCCGAAAAAAAGCAGAGGTGAAATATCGGTAGCTATACCCAGGCAAACTAAAAATACTTCTTTATTTACTTTAACATATGCCAATTCTGTAAGCAGTCAAAATTGGTAGAAACATATCATAAAATCCTTAGTAAGATTGTAAATAAACAATTTCCGCAAATAACTCATTATATTGGTCTTATTCCGGATAATGTCATAATGTCAGTAGTATATCAAAATGATATAGTTTTAAGTAAAAACTATTCTAGGACTTATTGCAAAAAAGTATTAGTAGATAATAGAAATAAAACTAATATAGGTTTGAATCTACTGACACATATTGCAGAAATCTTAGATAACCTGTACCGATATTATTCCTAGAAGTCCGACCCAAAAAAATACCTACTACAGGAAATTCTCAATACCGTAGGAAACTACTATTCCTGACGGTGCGGCATATTGACGAACCCTATGCAGGATAGTCTCACTAATTTTCCAAGATCCTACCCCTTATGCCTGACTCTATTGCGTTCCTTATTGTTGGACATATCATTGTAGTCCTGAAAACCCGTCTCTGTAGATAGACATTTTCGAAGAAACCCACGGCAGCTTTAAAGGGCCGGAGCACCTATTGGATTAGTTCCTCTATATGTTTCGTTTTTATCATCATATTAATAGATGCTAATATAAATAAAACTGTTAGACAATATAAACAGGACTAACAAAGTACTAATTTAATTTGTCTTTTCAGAGAATATAGGCTGGGTATATCATGATGTAAAATCCTTGTATTTAAATGCAAATGAAGCGTATTTGTTGATGGTCACTATTATTCGGTTGAATCCTCGTAATACTGTATATAAAACACATTTACTTGACAAAAACAATATATTATATTGTTTTTAGTAAGTCTGACTAGCTTCGTTGCAAAATTAGTCAATGCCAGAATTGTCAATGCCCTTAGGGCCCTCCATACTGACAGCAATTCGATAAAAATAACGTATTACTCTTTTGCATCACCCACAACATTTTTCATAATTCTTATTCAGGAAATTTATGAAAGATAAATTTGACTTGCATTTCTTCAATGATAAATCTATGTCATTATAATTTATTTTTATATTTAAACGTTACTAAACCACAAGGTTGTTTTATAATTTTAGTCTTTCTTCTCTCTAATAATTTTAAATATTCCTCTCTATTTTTAAAGTAAATAAATTAAGATTGCACATTTTCTCCTAATATGCATCTACCTTTAGAGCCAAACATTTCAGGACCAACAAATCAAACTACTTCATCTCATTTTTGGTGAAAAAATAGGTATTTAGGTAGGGGAATGAGAAGGAATATGATTTCATAGAAATCTTCGGTATCTGAAACATGTTTTCACAGTATGTAGGACATATCCAACGGCTATACCAGGACTTTTTAAAATATAACAAACTCATTCTGGCCTCTTCGTACTATAAGAATTAAAGATTCAGGTAAAATATCAGTACGTAGGCCTTTAGGAAATGCTAGCAAAGGGTACGTGAACGCTGATATATCATTCCAATTACTCCATTTATTGAATTGTAATACAAATTTTATATTAAATTAACGATTATATGTATACAGAAAAATACATATCCAATTTAAAATATCAGTACTTTTTATTCCTAATATAGAATGAGCGTGATTTGGTTTATTTGCGAGAGCATTCAAATTCGTGCTCCATTTGGAGTGAAAATTAAATAAAAGATGTATTTTATAATAAAAATTGTAAATAATTACTTCAAGTTTTATTTTTAAAAGTCCGTAACTCTTCAACATACTATACGAATGGAGCAGCAGATATCGGGTTTAGGCTCTCCTAGTAGAATACCAAGTCTACAAGATGCATGGAAAAGTAGATGGGCAGGTTGAATTGTAATTGTGTGTCAAGTTTACTCGACACAATGAAACCATAGTAAATGTAAATGCGATAGTAAATGCGATATTTGATGTATAAAATTTGGCAACGTTTTGATCCAACAAATAGAGCACAATAGGTCCTAGTCTGTTGATATAGTCTTTTTTTTAATAATTCAGTTTTGCTCACCAGACACACAAATCTAGGTACATAAAAATAGGTTTAAAATAAAGTAACTTTATTGAATGTTTAAATATAGTGTGTGGTTTTGTAAACAAAAACTAAACCGATTTAACTTGTATTAGCGTGATGTAATAATCAAATGCTTCACAAATAGTAAATTACTATTCAAGTTTTAAAAGCAATGGACCACAGAGGGTTTCATGATAAACCAGTGCTATACATAGCTCACCTAGTATTTGATCTCTTGATGTGTTTTACATGAAAACTTTATTCCCTTTAAAAAAAGACGTCTTTGATTGAAAACAAACCTATTTTTGTGTAAGGAAGAATATACTTAAGACAACGTTTATTCTATTCGTTCTGAATTTTTATCACAGTTTACACACGTATGTGTCATTTTCAGCATGCCCCTTGCATTAGTCTTTTATAATTATCCTCTGAAGTTGATTGCTTTGAAAATCAAAATCTACAAAAGTATATAAATAAAATTTAAATTGGTATATGAGGTTTTATTTATTTATAATTATTACTATATACGCTTTATAAACAAATATTATTTCTATAATGATAGCTTTAGATGCCCCAACGAATTGTCGAATTCTTTAATTTACAAAAGATATAAAAAGCATGTAAGAAATGCACATTTTTAGCTTTGTAATATTTGTCAATAAATATAATTTGCAGATATAAAATTTCAGAAAAAGAGGTCTCCCCTAGAGGAAGAAATATCTATTGTATGTCTCAATACTTAAGGGATTTATTCAATAAAAATCATAATCTCTTTAGGCAATGTTTTTCCTGATAGTTTAACTCAGTAGCAGTAAACAGTTTGTGATGGCAGGTCAAAATCGATATCACCTCTGTTTTTCTTAAAATATGAGTAAACCATTACGCTCAACAAAAGTATTGGAGTGCCCTTAAAATCATAATAAGAAATAATACATATTGTTTAACTCAACTCTAAACCATTTCTAAGAACCTAATGAAAATCCTTAAAATTTCAATCCCGTTTTTCCAAATGTTTAGAAAAGTGTAAGTATAACTTGATTATTACATAATGAAAGAAAGATATTTTTCACTATAGCATTTAAATAATCGAAAATTATAGAAAATAGTTTCATTTTTATAAAACAATATAACTACAGCCAACCAGCGATTATATTAAGCATTTAAAATCTTCATGACTGATAAATAATAATATATAGGGTAAAAGTTATGGTAATATTTTATCAGATGTTATAAAATGTGGCTAATTTAACCTGTGATATCTCTACGTAGAAGTATCACTTTGTATTTCGAACAATATTTAAATATAATTGAGAATTCAAGTGAGGTAAATAATTTTTATTACTACTCTGAGGAAATGATGGATAAGCTTATAGGCTTGTGAAAAAACATAGATGAACTGCTGATTTTATTACCAATTGAAGATTAAATTGTTCCACTATTTCAAACATTTCCTATAAATTAACTGTCATAAAACTCCACTAAACCCAAAAAGTGCAAAACTGAATCGTTTGTGCTCTCACTTCGCATTGTCTCAATTACAATGACCTGACATTTAGATGTTTTAATTTATTATTTTTTACAATATTTTTTTTTTTAGTTTTATAATTATATATTTTTGGCAAGCTTAATAAAAAAAATATATAGAACGTGTGTAAGACCTTTAAATATTTTTATTTTCTAAAACACGATATTTTTAAAAATCTCTTAAACATAGGTACAATATGGCTTAAATAGGGATTTTAAAAATGTACTAGATTCATATCCAATACAAACGTGAACATTGGGTAAGGCATTGATTAAGTCCAAAAATCAACTGCTTATAAGCCTGTTTTGTGACAACGGCAAATTACTTATCTAAGAAGAATCTTCAAATCTTTCCTTTAACCCGTTCATTGGAAATCAAGCGATATCCTATGATGTGAGTTCTTACCGGACGGCCGATCACGCGTTATCGCGTGGCCGTTGCTATTCAAATTCTAAGCAAAATATTATAGCGGCCACAGCGAAATTGTGCTTAATACTTATATTGGGCACTAAAGAAGGAATTTACCTTTTTGTAGTGGGGATGGCCACCAGCCATTTTATTGTGTTCTTATCAGCCAGTGCACACAGTGGTAGCGTTCGGATAAGGTAGCATCCTAATAATTTTGTTTAGATATTCGTTGATTTAGCGTTTTGATGTTCGGTTTTTATTTATTTGAGTGTTAATTTTCATTTTTGAATTATGAGCGACCAACCAGGACCCTCGAAAAGGCTCATTGAATTGCCGGACTGTCCAAAAGATTATTATATTTTAATTACAGAGGTGGAAGAGTTATCTGACCCACATCTGAACCTCAAACAACACAGAAGACACGATGAGACCGAGTGCAACACAATCAAACTAAAATTGAAAAAGCCAAACCGTGATGTCTCAGCACCGCCAAAACAGTAAATGCAACTTCTAGAAAAGATAGCAGCAATTGTTACAAATAAAAAAAGAGGATAAACACCACAACTGAATGTAAAACCTTTCCAAGTGCTCCGTCAATATGTTTTTACTATTATTTTTCGTAAGGTTTACGTGTCATATTGTTTCAAAACAAAAAACTAGGAAATGAGGGCAGTGAAAATATCTGTAGAGACTACCGTAGCAATCAACAAAATATTTTTTTACAGGCGCATACCCGAGGCTTGAAACAAATTTGTGGTTTTAGTGAGTATATATTTTATATTAGATTCTTTAAACTTGTGACAAAATAAGAAATGATTTTTGATCCATCCATGTTTTGGGATTTATTACATCTAAAAATAAAAATATCATGTGACTGAAATTTGTGTTTAATATTTATTTGGCTACAGTGGGTAGCAAATTTAAGAAATTATTATGTGGTGTATATAAAATATTTTTATTCTGACTTTAAATTATATAAATATTAAAAAAACAAGGATTTTCACTAGTAGACGTTATCAGAAAATTTTATTTATTAATTGATACTAATTATCTAAATAAAATAATTCTATAAAAAATTCAGTTTTCAAATAAAACACCATACATTATGTATTTGTAAAACTATTTCTTTCACACTTCCAGGCGGCATTTATAATAATATATAAGAGATACGACACTATTTGTAAAATTAAGAAATTATGTTTGTAAAACATTTTATTGAGCAATTAATAGTTAAATGTTACAAAACCGAATCGGTTGGAATATTAATTTTTTTTTTTTTTTAATTTTGGCTTTTAGTCTACGAAATATTTTAAAATCACATTTGCAGTAAGTTTTAAAAATATCCTAAAGTATTTTAGATTTGTAGGACAAATAGTCAAATGGTTTCTTGGTAAAAACTAGCTATAAACATACAATTTATTGATGGCGAACTAGGTGAATGTTTGTGTCTTCCGTGACACTAAAGGGGCTGAGGGAAAATCTATACTTTATAAAAAACGTTTTTAAAAACCAATGATTTGAAAAAAAATTAGAATAATAGAAATTCAACACTTTTTAGCGTGTAATAACCTTTCTTAGCATTTATTTTGTGGGAGCAATGTCACTTTTATTAACGGTTGCTGTGATTTATAGGCAATGCGTTCGATTTCACGTCACTCTCCTCTATCCTTAGTACTGACAGGCATTCGATAAGAATGATATGCGGCTATTTTGGCATTACTCTAAATAGTTACCGTTTATTGATCTCAGAAAAATCGTTTTACCGAGTTTTGCTACCCATATTTCTTTATTTCAATAATATATTTTACATATTTAATAATTTATGTTTTCCTTCAAATTATTAAGCTAAATAATAGATGAATTAGGTTGTTTAATTAGTTTAACACTCAGTCCAGCCCATTAGCAAAAGTATATATTCCTTATCGCTAATTAGACATGCTTATTCTTCTATAATTAAAAGATACTCAAATAAGTAAATACGTAATTGACTCACTTGCTAACACTTTTCGAAACAATCGTTCCTTTTACGAAGCAAAACCCCTACTCTTCGTGAGTAAAGGCTATGTTTCGTAAAAGGAACTATTGTTTCGAAACGCGTTAGCAAGTGAGCCCATTAGGTATGTACTTAGTCAAATATCTCTTAATAATAGTAGTTTATCCAGTGAACTCAAGATGATAACATTTATCAACTTATACTTCGGTTCCACATGAAGTAACTAGGCGACAACTATTGGAAGTGAATTTCACTATAGAACATATTGCAATTTCATTGCAATATACAGCACGGATAAATTTTTACACTTGCTTATAGTAGCACTAACGTTATACTGGCCAGGACGGCCATTTCGGAAGATGTGTCCCCTTTGTCAACTCAGACCGTAACTCTAGTTGAAAACTAGTAACTCACGTGAAGATGGGATCAACAAATATTGCTCCTGAATTCTGTAACGAAAAAACATTTTTCAATCATAAAAATGTTGGAACTTAGGTTATCCCAAATAGGTAGATTCTTGTGGAACCGAACTGAAAATACTTACGATATCCAATAAACCTGTTTAAATTAAATTTGCTTCAATTATTTAAATTAAATTACTAGTGTTACCTAATGGTGTTTGCCTTACGAGTTAGTACACATTTCTTCGTGATAATAGAGAACGAACATTTCCTTCTCCGTGACATCCTGATGGACTTCTTTCAATATTCCCCTATTGCTTCGACCACAAATTTCACATGCAGCCTAGAAAGATATCACATTCAAACTATCTGACGAATAGGCTACATTCAAAGCCTTAAGTTTGCTAGCATGTGAGGGATTTGTTTAAAATGAATAATATATAAAGTCGATAAATATATACCTTGTTATATTTTCAAATTTTACTAAGAAACATTACTATAAATATTATGGTGTTAACTGCAAACATTTGCTTTTTTATTTCTTCTTAGTCAAATTAAATGTCACGAAATTAAACAAAAAGAGTTATTGTATATTACAAAAATTTCATTATTAGAAGTAAAAAACAATATCCTCTGATACATAATACCATGATTACCTAACACTATAAATAATCGAGTCTCAATATAAAATGAGTTTGACAGTTTTAGTATAACATACACTGATAGTTATTTTATATCTACAAAACTTCCACCTGCAGTACATTTTTAGGATTTGTTTTGAACAGCATGCGAAAACAATGAGCTTTAAAAGTAACGAATATATTGAGAGAGTAGGATAAATGAATGATATGGAAGAATTGAGAGATCCCTAGAGGAAGGAGATCGTAAATGAATAAAAGTTGGCTTAACCCTAGAGGACTCGCGCTAATACCCGTTACACCAGACCTCGCGAGGGGTTATTTTTTACCCCAACTATTTTTCAGGTCAATATCAGTGAAATATTTAATGTTATAAATAAAAGAATTAGTTAAACATATTTTGTTATACTATAAAAGATATGAACAAACTCATGCAATATAATTTCCTTTTTTATACGTCAAAACACTCTTCACAAACTTCAAATAAATGGTCATTACAAACAATTTTTCCACAATTAGCACAGCATTTATTATTTTTTGTCTAAGCTCTTAGTGCAAAACTTACACCTGTAATTAAAATATTTGTTTGTAATATTTCCAAATATAAAGCTTTAGCCTATATTTTTATTACACATTTTTTGTTACAATAATCATGAAAACAAAATCTTTCATAGACAAGAATAGTTTACAAACACAATATATATCAAAACGTAATACTTGCAAACGAAAACAGAATATGTGTTTTGACATTGTACATGTTACTATATGCAAACAAGTTGTGTCTGTTGTACCTTTCGAATTTTTATACGAAGATATCATTGCTCCACAAATATGCAATACCCCAAACAATGCTTTAATTCTTTCAAAAGAAGTTTCATTTGAGTCTTTCTCTCTTGAAAAGTTTCAAATATAAAATTGTGTTCTCTATTATCATAATGACAAAATATAAACGTAGATAATTTAAAATAGATTATCAAATATATAATTTAAAACGAACTTCAGTGATAAATTCCTCAAAAAATACAAAACAGTCAAATTCACTACCAGCAATCTTTCAAAAAAAAAAAAAATTAATATAAATGTATTTGATAAAAAAGCTGCAAAACACAATTTGAAATAATCTTCAGTTATAAAAACATCGTAAAATACAAATAAGAAATAGACTTCACTTATAAAAACCTCGCAAAATACAAATAGAAATAGACTTCACTTAGAGGAACCAGTATTGTAACATGAGGACTCGCGGGGGGTAAAAACTTTCCCAGCTATTGCAACAATACCTTCAAACCGTTATAAGTAAACAAAAACTGTCAAACTATTGTAGGGATATAAATAGATACAGGGCGAGTCAATTAGAAGGTATGTAAGGGGTGAAAGAATTTCAGGATTTGCAACTGTTTTATAATCTTTGTTGAAAATTCACTGGGAGAATAATTACCCCGCACGAGTCCTCTAGGGTTAAAGGGTATGAAAGATAGGTATACATGGGGAGAGAATGAAGTAAGTAGAGTTTATGTTGAAAGAACGGCTTCATAACTTAATAAAACTAGAATTTAATTGTAACCACTAGGTTAGTTATAAGTTTCACGACGAGTTTAGGACGATCTAATAAAGGCTAAACTTAAGTAATATCCAAGAAAGCATAACGGTGATCAAACGTAATATAACGGATATTCTGTTTTCCAAAGCAACTACAAAGAAACAATACAAGAGCTACATCAAAAACTACAACTTTCTTTACTATATAAAAATATTTAACTCAGAATAAAACACGTTTTATCAATTGTCTATCAACTGTTCTTATGCCTTTATAGTCACCAATGTCTATAATTATAAAAAAAAACTTCGTATTAGTTTAAAATACTTTTGTTACTCCTCTTCTGACGCATAAATGTCAAACCCGCATGAAGAAAAAATTGTTTTGGTAATTGTAAAAAGGAATCCGAATCAATTCATGTTACTCAGTATTAAATAAAAAGCCTAACTTATCATCCTTGTTGAAACAAGGTCTATTTCAGGTAGCGACCCTGTTATAGGCAACGTCATTATGTTCCTCTGCTCTTGGTACCAGGGTATAAAAAGAGCTGAAAAAACATGACGCTTCTGATCTTGTACGTTTAAGATGTCGTTCTCTTTTAATCACAAAAAAAAGTGTATACTGTATCTTCTAAATAGTTTAAATGATTAGTGCATTTAAGTTTGCGAGACCAGCTCCATATTTATGATAGAGAAATATTGCAATGGTCTCACAGCAATGTAGAAACAAAATGTATTACTACATCTTCGCGTAATTAAACAGGATAACAGACAATTACTCTTAACGTAACACGATTATTACTTTAAGGTCTCGATGGGGTTGTTCAAATAATTGCCTTTAACAAGTTGGCATTACTGGTCAGCCACACTCAATTCATTACATGGGCATTACCCTTGGTAATACCTGACGGTATCGGTTTACCGCACCAACTCTGTGTTCAACTATTGTCTGTCCCTTAAAGAACCTCGCAGGATTACCGGTACACAACATAAATGTTTGTGTGTAATAAACTTACAAAAGATTTGCATTCAGTATAAATGTCAGAAGTATTTCGTTCGTCGGATAATGTAGTATGTGAGAAAATTATGTCAATGATTGATTTTAATGTCTTTAGAGTACTAGCCTGGACGAAAAACGTCTTACGTCAATCTAATAATCAAATGTTGAAAACCAAAATTATTCAACATGGAAATCAATGGGTTAATAGGGACCTGCATAATAGATTGAATTTTAAAATATGAAATGTTTGTTTTGAAACTGATAGAAAATAGTAGAATATTTAACATTAAGATGCTAAACCTGAAATAAAAGCTGTCATTTCAATTTATTGTTTTTTTTATAAATAAAATAAATTTTGTTGTTTTATAGCATAAATAACATAAAACTGTTCCATTCCACTTGTGAAACACTTGTAAATATAAAAAGGCAGACACTTGAGTTTAATTATATCGAAGTCAATAACTCAAATATTAACAACATTTCATAGTAATTTAATAGATAACATGTTTTCCAAACATCAATAACGAAACAAAATGTATTACTTTTTAAAATACTTTTTTAGCATAGCTAATAAACGTCACATAAACAGGGAAGTAATTAACGCTGCAGTAGTCGCGTGGCGTCTATCAGGGGCCAATGTCACTTTTGCAGCCTGCTGTTTTTGTCTACACACCCACTTTTCGGTTTCCTTTTGAATACCTTCCTGGTACAGTATCATAGATCGTCAGTTAAGCATTCAATACCGACAATCGACTATTTCTTGGAATATAATCATTTGGAGCCTAGTGGACGCCACGCGACTGTCTTGTGTGATATATTTTCTTTATTCAGAACCATCATATATATAATCTTTTTATACAATCTTTGCTTTATATAGTTCTATATATCAGTACCTTTTTCAAATATTGTTGTTAGATTTACAATATATAATATAACATACATATTAGGCGACATAAATATGGATAAGTTTATTCGACTTAATTTGTATAGTGCAGAAGACTGTGATAAAATTCAAAATTTGCTATTTAGTGAAGAATTACAGTTGAGTGATACAAGTAAAAATAAAGACTCAGTGGATAGCATTCAGTGAAATCATCAACCGGACCATGTAAGTGGTAAAGCCACTCTGGAGAAAGGCCTTAGGTAAAACCATCACTAAGTAAGGGCTTAGGTAAAGCTAACTTGGAGTCAGGCCTTATTTGAAGCCTCTTTGGAGCTAGACTTTAGGTAAAGCTACCTTAGGGTCAGCCCTTAAGTAAAGCTACCACGGAGTCAAACCATAGGTAAAGCCAGCTTGGACTGGTTAGCTACGTAAAACAGCTATCAATGCATGCCCAATCTCAATAGCTACGTAGAGGCAGCTACTATTGCTTACACAATCATAATAACTCCCTAAAGACAGTTACCACTTAACAATAGCTACGTAAAATCTGTTACCAACCCATGACCAAAGTATATAGTTACTCAAAGATCTCTATCAACACATGTCCAAAGGCAATAGCTACGTAAAGACATCTATCAATGCATACTATATCACAATAGTTTCTCTAAAGCAGCTATAGATTCCCCACCTTATCATAATAGTTACTTAGGGTGTAAAATAACAACAGTAAACTCTGGATATACAGGTATGACTTTATTAACGAATATTTAAACTATGATATTTTGAACAATTACTCCAGGTTCAGAAATAGCCTGTAGCGTCTGTCTAAGCGTTTCCTACATATGGGGCACCTCTGCACCTTTTCAGCACACTCGTTGCAATAAACGTGACCGCAGGGTATGATGACAGTGCATGGTGGTCTTCCTAAGCAGACAGCGCAGTCCGCTATACGATAGCCGCCTCCTTCAATCTGCTCCCCTGAACTATTCTGTTTCAACATACGTACAAATAAGATATTATATATTATTGGTCACGAATAGTATAAATATAGGTATCGCTACAAATTGTAACACTTACGACCGTGTATGGAGGGTCTCGCTCGACCATTACTGCCTTCGCTTCAGCGACAGCTACTCTCCTTCGGCCATCTTCAAGTAGCTTGTCCAGATCGCCCATCATAATCCTCTATACGCCGACTGCGTAGAAACTATCCTCATACGTGTCTTTACGTAACGCCGCTTCTAGATCCGATACAAGTCGTCTTAGTATATGTAGTGCATCAGTCGATACGCTACGAGCTGCAGCTGCACGTGCATATACCACAACAGTCTAGAAAGGGTTAAATATATATTAAAAATCATTTATAACCCTTTGATATTACTACTATTATCACCATACAATAAAACTTACGGCATATTGAGGAGGATATCGTATCATACGCCATAAACAAAGTAAACAGTCTATACGGGCGTGCTCGACCAATTGTATGTGCTTCAGTCCCTCCTCTAATACACTTGAATGAAAAACTCGATCTCCGACCCTAATTATAGCGTGATTTATTGGTCCAGCCTATGAAATACAATTTATTAGTAATGAAAACTACAGTAAAAAGTGAAAGATAACAGTAATAATGCATTAGGAATACAATTATCACCTGTGTTGGATGGTTGGTAGACTCATTGCTACGATCAGGTCCTCCGGCTCTAGAAGGAGTGTTTGTTCCCTGAAAGAAACATATCCTTATTAGATATGAAAATGAGCCTCTGATAATAGTATAAATTGTATATAATTACCTTCGATGTAATACCAGAAATCTTCCCACTTGGTTCGGCTTGATCAACCGTCGAATGGTGGCTATAGTACGGTGTCCTTCTTAGTATTGATGGGCTACGTCTGTTACGATCGATATCGTTAACATGTTTACCTAAATCATCCCAAAAAGCCGTTTCATCATGGCCTGAATCGTTGTTGTTTGTTGTGTCATTAGGCTGGAAAACCAATGGAAAAATTGGAATAACGAAAAAGAGAAAATTTTTTCTAGAAAAAGAACACACTATTTCATACTCACCTCTGACTAAATACTTTATATCGGTCATCGTTAATCTTAACACACCTAATTGCAAAAGCGTTGAAGACTGATGCTCTCTGTATGAAAATACCGGCATATATACCGTGCGCCTATTACTTCTCCCCTCCCCGCTATGACGTAATTGCTCATCACAAGCCAAAAAACGGTGACCAAATATATAATTACCTCTATCAATGCATGACCAACGGCAATAAAGTATACGTATACCATTAAATATGGTAGATGCCAGGATGATCCTATACTGTACCTTAGACATGCTAGAGGCCGTGATGATCTTTCTCTTTATCATAGTATGCCCTGTAGATGGGAAGACAAGATACTCCACCTATGGGATAAAAGATAAATCCTGTATGAAATGAGAACCATATGACTAGCGTCTGATCATGGTCATAGGACATACCACAAGTATGTAACTGCCCTTAGGCCCTGCCCTGTGATTGTCCTGCAGATGGACTAATGTTATAGCAAGTATAGGTGTTATATTATTCAAAGCTTTGAAATATATATACATTTTTTTTATTCCATTCTTGTACGAGAACTTATTGAAGGCAGTGGCCTACTTTATACAATTAAATAGAAAGAATGGCCAGTGGAATTTATAAACTGCATATATCTTGGGACCCATAATAGGGTATTGTTCTGGCTGTCCTATTCAAATATGTAGTAAAACCATACGATCTCTATACCAATTCAGTTTTTTTATAAATGCTTTGCAAGGCTGTTCATAACTAATTACAATATATTGGTTTCTTTTTTAAAAGCGATTGAATTTGAAATCTCTAGAGTTATAATTTTACTTAAAATTATTTATCTTAACAAAAAGCAAAAGAAAAATATTGAAGTACTTCGTTACACACTGAAAATTCAGTAAATACCAACAGCATAGAGTACATACTCGTTTTTGATAATTTTACTCTAATAATTGTGTTTCTCTTATTATGTTCTACCTTTTATTTTAAGACCCCGTTTGTACGTACATAATTTTACACTAATTTCTACAGACAGTTTTTTTAAATTCTATTTATATATGTTTATCTCAATGTTCTACATCTAAGGAACTTTATAAATAACTGGAATTATTTATTATAGAAGATTTTCTTTCACGCTAAATATTTAATTTTATAGGATAAACATAATGGGTCTTTATCAATTGAATGAATCATACATACATCTTTCTACTTGTTGTCAATTAATACATAATTTAAACCATTTAGTTAATACTTGCCGGTATACAATTTTCTATACTTTATAAAATAGGTGAAACATTGATTTTCCTCCTGGATGAGGTTTCGACAATTGCTAGCCTTTGACATGGATTATGTTGTATCAGATTGTTTCAACCCACAAGATGTGATAAGATATCTTGTGATAGGGCCTTGTATATATTCAAGTTTGACATTACCATTAACTATATTTCTGTTTTAACTAAGATTAAAATTTATTTTGAAAAGTTGTTTGGTTTTTATGGTGACACAATATAATTGAAAACTTGAAAGTCCTTATTTTCTATTCAGAGTGAAATCGTTTGTTTCGTTCATTTAATTTGTCCGAAATAAGATTGTTTAGTGTTATTTAAAATCAGGGGTGTAGAAATAAGTTGGCAGTTACGCATAACGTGTAGGTGCGGTTGGCATTTTTTTTCTTTCCATCCAAACCATTCAAAGAATTATTTTTAAAATTTAAATTTTTCGGTAATATCTTTCAAACAGTTGAAATAATCTTAACATTTTTATTTTTCAAGTGATAAATAATGCTATATGACAAAAATTACATTTAACCCAAACAAGAGAATCTGTTCTATTGACGAACATAAAAAAATATAATACAAATCATCTACAAAAATTCTTCCATTTAAAGCTCAATAAAATAGTGGACATACTCTGAACATATTATATTGTGCAGTGATACTTAAGAGTTTCTTGACATTCCAAACCACTAATTTGTTTTTTTTAAATTGATTGTACAGCAATTCGAGTTTAGCTGACAGCATTGTTTTTTGGGGAATATCAATATACTTGTTTAGCAATTCTCACTGCTATGGTAATCTATAAGGTAGCGTCTAATAACAGTAGATCGTGAATATCATTCATTAAATAATCCATTATCGTTTTTAGTTACGCTATATTATAGTAGATGAAAGGGTATTATTAAATGTAATAATAATAAATATGATGGGTTAATAGATCTTAATTTATTTCGACATTCAAAAGCAAATGGTAGTCAACTGTAAAATAGTAGAATTAGGTCAAATGTTGAAACCCATTAAGTAAGATATCCTGATGAATATAAAAAACGTAATGTAAGCTATGTTATACTAATTAAAAGATTTGTATTGTTATATTTATTTATTATTTTTTTATTAACTTTATTTGTCTTAATGCAATTATTTTGACTGGATATGACAAATCTATCGTATATATAATAATTTTTCGCTTTTTTATACAGTTTTATATTTCAAAAGTTGTCAGTATTTCATAATTTCATCAACATTTCTAAACATCTTGTCAACGTGTTTAGACTTGTCAATTTAGAAACATTGCGTTTCGATGTAGGGAAGCATTGGACTCCGACTTACAATTGTAGAATTGTAGATATCCGTTTGTAGAAACACTGCGTTCTGATGTGGAAACACTACACTCCGATTGTAGACACGGAAAATAATGTAAATTTTTTCCTCATAAACGAAAGCCCTGTTAATTACAATGGTATTGCATATCATGTTACTTTCACTCTATATGTTGTACAATAATAATAATAATCATCATATTTACAATTTTTCGCTAAAGTTATATAAATCGAGAGTAAAACTAAAAATGATTCGATAATATTCTAATACATATTATATACATACTTATACATATATTATATAAAGCTATATTTATATAAATAACAACTATAGATGAACCGCCTCAGTATATTTTTCCTGAATTGTTGGTATTTTTTAAAGCATTTGAACAAATTTAATAACATTTAAAACAACGATCGTACATTCCAACACGACTACATGAGATTGTTTTGATGGTCGAACTTAGGCACAAAGCAAATTCCTTTCGCCCCTTCTAACACAGAATTATTGAAAAAATACTTTAAGGAATATGAAACTCTTTAGTAAACCACCCCTGAATGCTCAACAGTTTCGCATTATTTAAGAATAAAAAAAATAGTTTTTAAACACAAGGTTATAAAACATTCAAGTCTATAAAATGGCAATAATAGTAGATTGGGTTTACGTATTTAATTTATTTACTATTGTACGCAAGTTTACAATATGAATTTTCATTGTTTATCGAGAAAAATGTTTAAAACTATGTATAGATAATAAATCCCACAAATTATTACTATTAATGAAATAGCATTGCAAATGTCACTAATTTGAGCACAATAGTTCAATTATTGCACTACTAAAACTCGCACTATAGTTGTTACAGAGCTATAACAATGCTTAAGAACAGGTGTTCTCAAAAAACTAATCTGTAACCTATCCTTTGCATAATCGCAATAGTAAGTTAAAAACGTTTCTTCATCTTTCAGTTTCCCTAACATTGTTGAAGTGGTGTTTCTAATGAGGTAAAACCTGATTATTTGGGTGATGTAAGTCATTTTTCCAGTATAATAACGTTATATCACCTAATATATTATCCCACAGCTTTACGACAATGCTTGTATATTCCTTACTACCTTAACCTATTTGTAAATAGATCTAAAACTTAAGAATGTATAGTGGGTGTATGGTAAAGAAGGTATGGTAAAAGTAAAGAATGTATGGTGGGTGTTGGGAGGAGAATGTAATATAAAACTGAAGAATGTATGGTGGATGTACAGTGAAGAATGTATGGTAAAACTGAAGAATGGTAGTGAATGTATGGAGAAGAATGTATGGTAAAAATTAAGAATGTAATAGAGTATGAATGTATCTCTTAAATAACAACATATATTGAGTCATTACTCTAAATAAATTATTATTTAGTTTTAGCAATAGTAATGATAAATAAACGAGTACATTAACAGTGCGTAATTTCACGAGATTTATCTATTTAATTTTTAAAATTGTTCTAATAATTTCATCCTGTATTTACGTAAAGATTTAGCTGATTTCATGTTTTAGTCCTCCGTTTTTCCCCGCTTGTAGCTCTGCTAGGCCTGTGTTCCAAGATTTTATAATCTCTTTCTATCGCCGTATGAATACATTCGATTAGAATTTTATTAATTTTTCACCTTTTGTGAGGCTAATACTTGTTCTATCTTCTGTCACTAATGAGCTTCGCTATCTATTCGACCTCTATTTACAATTCTAGAATATGTTCTTACATTTCAATATTATAAATAGTTTTAATTCAATTAATTTAAATTTAGCTTCTAGTTTTGGCTTCTTTGTTTTTAATCCGACTATTCAAGTTGGTTTAATTTGTGATTTTATTAATCAATTTGGCTTAAATCCATGTCATATACCATTACATTTTTGCAACGGTCAATTTGGTCGTTCCAAATACAATTACAGATATAAATGAGTTTAAATAAATGGCAAAATAATGTGTCATTTTATTCAAGCTGCCTCAAATATTTTGTCTTGTATGAGAATACCATGGGGATATATAAATGCTGGATGTGTTATTTTCTAATTATCATCTATATTTATTTGAGAGACATAAATATCGAAAGAAAAGTTTAAAATAACATAGTTGCAACCACAGAATCTACTTGAGGTAAGAGCTATCTCAAATACTACGGTGATGTGAAACTATTTCTTTTTCTAATATCAATATATTTCGTAATTTATTGCCCTAAAACAAATTATACAGCGACAGGCATTTCATAATTTCATAAGAGGGCAGATAATGAAATTCAACCTTCCAAGCTCATCCCTCTTATTTGTTTGCTTCTAAGCCCTTATATAGCAAAACAGTGAAGGGTTGTTTCTAATCGTAGTGACTATCAAATGCCAGATTTGTCACATGTGTTTTTAAGCTACAAATTCGTATACTTGGAATCCTTTGTGAAAATAATAAAAAAAGTAGAAGTTAAACAAAATGAAAATATCAAATTTATTTACATAGTAAAACAGTCATTTATTTGTAAATATCATTTTGAGGACTGAGAATCTCTTTCATAATTTGTAAAGATATAAAATCTCTCACCATATGTTGGTAAGTTTTCCCTACAGGACTTTAAATACCCTACTATGTGTAACCTATTTCTCATTCGAATTAATAGGCATTTAAAAAATAATTCCTAGCATTTAGGATGAGACTTAAGAAAAACTCGTGATCAAGTTTTATTTAGTTTAAATATGCTTGTTCTAGGAATGTTTATATCTAGAATAAACCAGTCTTTATCTCGAAAATTTACGATTTGGAAGAAATAGTTTCAAAGATCACATTTAGAAAGATCGCATATAATTCTCTCTGGCTTCTTGAGAAAATTTAAATTGCCTTCTGTTGTAACGCTGTGGGATATTAGATTACGCGGCAGCTCGTTATTAGACAAGGCATTACGTATAAGGGCGAACAATTTGGTTGTAACAGCTTTTGTTTGAAGTAAAATGTATATAAAGCTCTTCCTTTTATTATAAATTGTAGTGATGAGAGAAAGAATGTGCAATGCCGACCATCACCATGCAATACATATATCTCTTTATATCAATATTTGTGTTTCTCCTATGATTATATTCAGTATGAGACTATAAAATGATACTGAATACACACGTATAGAAATGGCGTAAATTATTTTAGGATTGATTCATTTCTCAATAATTTTCCTCGTCACACGGTGATAACGACATTTGTCAGAAAACAAGAGATTTTCATTTTATTACAGCCAGTTACACACATGATTGCAGAAAGCATTTATTGATTTGTTTGTCTCAGGTTTTTCACAATGCTCATTAAACATTTTGAATATAAATTAGATTTGTTAGTTTCAATATGAAGTCAATGATAAATAATATATCGTTAAAATTTCAGTCATGTTTAAAATATCATGAATTACTTGGTTCAAATAACGGATTTTGGGATTGTAACTATTTATTAGAAATATACTGTGGTTGAATTTATTAATAAATACACAAAAACCTCATAACCACAAACTTTCTTTAATTTACCCTAATGTACATTTCAGTTACAAAGTAACCATCCTTAGAGGGATAACATACAAAGACTGATTAAAGCTAGAGAAATACCTTATTTATAATCTACAGAACTAGTCACTCCCACTCCGACTGCCGCGGTCCCACCTGATAAACAAGGCGTAGCCATGTCCATCGAGTGAAAGCAAGATATCTAACGTCAAGTTACTAAAATATAAATTAAAAATACAATAAAAACATAATTAAAATTAGTTTTTGAAATTATAACCAATACAAAATTTAATATAAAAATCATAATCCTATGAAAATATTCTTATTCATTTGATAAATAGGAATATGATTTTATTATTAAATTTTTTGTTGGTTATAATTTCAAAAAACAAATTTAATTATGTTTTTATTGTATTTTTTATTTATATTTTAGTAAGTTGATGTTAGATATCTTGCTTTCACTCGATGGGCGTGGCTACGCCTTGATTAACAGGTGGGGCCACGGCGGTCGGAGAGAGAGTGACTAGTTCTGTAGATTAAAACTAAGGTATTTTTCTAGCGTTAATCAGTCTTTGTATGTTATCCCTCTGAGGATGGTTACTTTGTAACTGAAATGTACATTAGGGTAAATTAAGAAAGTTCGTGGTTAAGAGGTTTTTATGTATTTATTATTTGGGAGTGTAAGTGATATATTCTATTCCGAACTACTGTGTGCTCATCATCTAAGAGTTTTATTGGCTAGTCTCATTAAACGTTTCTGTTCATGGAATTTTCTTTTGATGTAACAGACATATATATTAATAATTAATTAAAAAATGAAGGACAATAAAATGACAATGGTTGAACTAATTAAGGTAGCAGGTTGAAAGGCGGGCTCAGATTAGGCGGTTTGGAAATGGTAGATCAAACTATATCAGAGTTTAAAAGGTATATGTATATAAAATGGCAGAGTAAATAAAATAAGTGATTTTATTTTACAATTATGATTGAAAGAGGTTTCTATGAGACCTCTTCTGTGTTTAACAAATCAGACGAATAAGGATCAATATCTACAATGTTGTTATAGGATTCATAAATCATCCTTACATAACTCCTATCAGTACTGAGCATATTTGGTGTGGCGTGAACCAGTAAGTTCATCAAATGGGATTGATTTCAGGCAAATATATGTTTCAGGTTTTATATTTTTATATTAAAGTCAATTTAGTCTTATCGTAATTATTTTTTTTTGCATGATGTTACCATTTGCCTATTTGAATAAACTTTAAAGGGTTTACCAAGCAACAAAACGAAAATGTTTAGTTATTTTCAGAGGCAGACTTGTTGTATTTATTATAAAGAGAGAGTCCCAATTGTTGTTTTTAAACAGCGTCCTGGCAAATAGTTATTGTAAAATCGTAGGCAATACGATTTGAAAAGTGAGTTATCCAAATGTATAACATTAAGTAATAGGGCAATCAGTACATACTATTTTCGAGTGACAATTTAACTATAAATGAGTTTAGAATTGTGTGAGATGTGTTAGAATTTTCTGGTTGTAAAATTATTTCGCTCTTATTGAATACAAGTTGTCCTATCGACAAAATTATGTAGCGTTTTGAAAAATGTGTGAATATTTATTTCACTATTATCATAGTACTTACTACCGTAATTGCTTTTCAACTGCGGCGATAATTGAAATTAAAGCCGACTAAAAAGAGTGAATTGGAACCTAAGATGGAAAAAGGAAACATATCTTTCAGGATTAAGGCAATGAAACATTGCTCATTATCAGGCTGTATTTAGTACATTATCTTCAACTTGTATTATTGCTTGAAAGGTTTTTTTTAATATTTTATTTATACTTTGGTGGATCTGTTTTTTTTTGTAAATGACGGGCCGTCCGTCTCCTTCAACAGTTGAACGGCTTTTCTAGCGGCTACCAGTCTGCAAAGGGTAGCGAAGACTATATATATATAGTCAGGAAATACTTCCCTTGAATTTTCGAATGCCCATACAACGAGGGATTGAGATACTAATATATTTCTAGAATTCAAAGTAGGAATATTATGCGGAACTATTATGCCTAATAACAAAATCCATTTTTTTATATGCCATTTTCAGAACTGAGAAATTTCTTTATTCTTTTTTAATAGATAAATTTCCTTGTAGTTTTATTTTTATTAAAATATCGTAAAAACCTCATATTTTATGAAAAGCCCACTTCTAATTCGAATTTATAATTATTTTCAAAAATCACTCTGAGCATTTGGAATTAGACTTAAGCAACACATCATGCTAAATTTTTATTTATTGAATGTGCATGGGAAAATTATTTCAACTAGAATCAACGTTACTTTAAAATTGCCACTTCACGTCATTTGATAAACATAGATACAAAGAGTCCATTTAGAGGGATGTATTAAATTCTCTGACGTCTTATGAAAATGTAGATCGGCTTCTCATTTGATAAATAATGCTAAACCATAAATACAACTTTTAATTAAACAAAACATCAATTTTAAATCAGTGCATTGCAATATTAAATAAATTAGGTGGAAATAGAAAACACAAGTCCTTCTAAACACATATAAGACACATATATATTATTTTAAAATACAAAAAAGGTGTATATTTATTAAAATATCGTTTTATCAAATTAACCTCGTAATATTTATGTTATTCTCAATCTCACATTTATTACAAATGGGTAATAAATCATACTGTAACAAGTAACTAGGTGCCTTAATTAATATACACGTTTATAAACGTAAAATAATAAGTAAATTTTGTAATATTCCAAAGGTACCCTAGTCATATTCAAGTATGTTATACTTTGAAAATAAAAAAAATCATAAAAATCTTACAATGTTGTTTGTTTTTTATTTTAAAATTTATTTCCTACAGAATATTTAATAAATTTTGTCATAAACATTACTAAAGATAAAAAACTAAACTAACTCCAAGTTGTATCTTCAGGAATACTTTCATTCCATAAATGGTTTATGTGTAGATATTTGTTATTTCGAAAAAGAACTATAAGCCTATATAATAGGAATACTGGTATAAAAATGATTCAAATGAAATAATAATATTTCTTAGAAAATAAATGTATTGCAAATCATTAGTTCCTGTGTTTTGATTTTAACATAGAGTTCACAACTTTGTCAAAACATGTATATTGTGTTAAACATATTCATCTTTACAATGAGGATGGATTTACCTAACGTTCAACTCTGTATTAGAATTAGGGATCAGAAATTGCTTCGAGAGAGACAAATTTCCTAATTTAAATAGCTTAGGCAGCGAAATTAGTTTGTCTTTCCCTCGTAGCTCGGTCTAAACAAAACGCGGTTGCTCAAAACGCAATTAAAGACAATGTATGTCACCTGCAAAAACAAAATCTAATTTAATAGCTCCCTTCGCAGAGACGGTAATTGGGAGAACTAGTCATTGTGTAATATCATTAATCACACATAAACCTAGGAAAACGTTTGATTCCTCAAATCAGAACAACTAAATGAGAAAGTTTAGGTGATAATATGCTCTGTTTCATTAATTTTTTTTCCTTTTAAAACGTAATATGTATATACTCTATTAAAACCTGCAAAACATTAAAACGTGTACATATCTGAAAAATTATATATATATATATATATATATATATAATGTTTATTTTACAAAATTTTGTGATTTAAAATAATTTCTCAAATAGTTTTTGCTAATTTTATTTTTAACTTTTTCGAGAGACCAAATAACATAACTGTTCTTACATTTTCAAATCGTTCCCTTTTCAAACGTTAACTCAAAACTAATATAATAGGGCATAAGTTCTTCAGTTTGTGATCTCTGAGGTACAAACGGCAGCAGCTTAGTATATAGTCTAGTGTTTCCTTTTATTCCTTCAGCATCCATCATAGACCAAGTAATTGCTTCCTGTATGTAGTACAATGTGTCCCCTCGAGTATAAAATCAAATACGTATATACGTATTTTGCACTTCTTTAAGAAAATACAAACAGTACGTTCAAATTTAATGTAAGCTTATTGTTAAAAATCAAGATTTTATTTGATATCGGAGAGTACGAAATATTTATGAAACTTTAGGAAAGTATACTATATATAGGACAACGTTGTAAAGACTATCTAGCAAGACAGAGCTCTTTTATGTATTACTTCACATGATTTGGCGTCTTCTCTTTTCTACAACAAAATAGTAATAGAAAATCGATTTATTTAATGTTTTTTTCTAACAATAGCTTTTCACTCGATGGCTGGAGCACGATGGATCGATAAAAACAAGAAATATCCCTATGTTATTCAAAAGCATAAATTTTTGTAGTGCGTGTAGCATCAAAGTCTGTCCCTAAGATATAATAGGCGTTGTAGTAGTTTAGATAAAACTTATGAGTAAATTTTGTTGAAAACTTTATGCAAATGATCTGGTTAATATGACTAATGGAATAGAATAATAATTATAGAGGCCTTTCAGGATTGTCAAATCTACATTATTGTAATAAATATATATGACCCTCCCTCCTGCCTATTCTTGCCATTCAAGATCGCGTGCCAGCTTAAGTCTGACCATCTAAACTTCTGCTGAAAATGAAAGCAAAGTTAGAGTATTTACATTAAAGGTTAGGTCGATTCTTTCATAACATTTTATATAAACTAAGATCAATTTAGGTTTGATGGTCTTAATACAACTGTATGTTTGGGGGGGGGGGTGCCTGGCTTAAATTGAGAATTTGAGACTTACAAAAGTCATATTAGATATAAAAACACCACATTTAATAATTAGAAAAGAATAATTAAAGATAAATATAAATACATTTAAACAATCAACTAATTCAGAGAGTTTTATAAAGTAAAGCCATTAATAAAAGTGAGGAGATTTTTTATTGATTTGAAGGAGATAGAAATCCGCCATGTAAAATAAGAGAATTATCAATATTCACATTGGAAAAGGTAAACAAAAATTATACTGAAATCGCTCTAAATCCAAAATTTAAAAATGTATAACCAAAAAGATTATTTATACTAGAAATTATAAACTGTCAAAAAAACGGAAGTTCTCACGTCCAGGATTACGTGGTTTTAACGGAAGATCATTTAAAAGTTTTTTTGTGTTTCGTAAATTCTGGTAATGGAAAGAAGTAGTTATTTAAATAAATATTTATATTTTGTAAAATGGATAAATCATTGCTAAAGCGTAAATTGATATATATATATATATATATATATATATATATATATATATATATATATATATATAATTATATATATTCATATTTATTTTAGTTTACCTTATGCATGACTAAAACATAGTTTATACAAAATTGTCACACTATACATAACATTTAATAATATTTCTTTAAAAATCAAAGAATATAATAAATATACCTAACTATAGTAATTACAAATTTTGTAACAGATGATTTGTCTACCTACCATCTTTCAGAATCAAACATTACATAGTTTATCCGTGTAAACAATCCAAGGAATTGTTCCCTGGAATAAAAACGCAATCTCTCACTTAATTTTAATATCATTAGTAATTTATATTTAAAAAAAAAAGGTTTTTTGGAAGCTACATACCTAAGTAGTCCAATTTGAAAACGTCAAAGATAAAATCAATAACTTTCAACTTCATTAAATACTTTTATATGCCATCATTTTAGCTACCTTTAAATTCGCTATAAGCTGTACATATATTCTCTTGCTGCATCCATAGTGAAATACATACTTTAATTATGTTAAAAAGAGCTGCGCTAATTTTCTTTTACTGAGTTTGTTTTAGGAATGAAAAATGGAACGCGTTGTATAACACTATTGCAGAAATATTTAAGTTTTCCACAGATAGATATCTTGAGAATATATTGAAAAAACTACTCAAAATACTATTTATTTAATGAATAGCTAGTTACAGCAGTGTGCTACAAATAGCGAGACTGTATATATTCAAGTAATTATACTTAGAAAATAAAAGCTTTGTACCCAGCCAACTCTCCATAGTCTGCTATTTTCAATTCATTGAATAAAATAAATATACTTTAATTGCACTTCAGTATCTATCATTTAACTTCGTTTTATTTCTTTGCGTACTTACTTTCCCACTTGACTGTGCGAACTTAAAACTTATTTGAAATATAAAATGCAAGCGAAGGAAATTATAAAAAGGTAGAAGAACAAGTGCTGTGGAGGTTTATAACGAAAGAGGAAGCATTATTTACTATCGTTAATATATTCTTCAACAATATTATAATAAGAGCCGGCCTGAGATAGATTGTGTTACTCATAAAGTATAATCGTAATTAACGTTATATAACTCTAGTAATGTTCATAACATTTTTAACTACAACTTAAATGCATCCTTTGTACATTACTTTCAGAAGTAGTCAACATAAACTTGATGTTATTTCTTGTTTTTTTCTTTAAAAAGCAATAATGATCTCTACTTAAGTGCCTTTGTTTTCAATTCAGTTAAACGATTTTTCATTCAGATCAACACCAACGTCGACATAAACGGGTGCTTTGTTTATGTGCTCTCGCCCCTGATATCACACACCTTAATCAGGATTTATTTGTTTACTTTGAAATATTAAATTTCTTTTCTTATCTTAAAGCAACCTTTGCCAGTTTCTCTAAAGTAAAACGCCACTTTGATTTTTTTTCATTGTAATAATGTATGTTAAAATTAAATATCAAAACATCTTATCACATGTTATAAGGACGGTTAGCCGGTGCAATTGATATAATGAAATTAGTACGAAAATTACTTTAAGAAAATCTCTGAAATTTTTAGCATAAAACTTATTTATACTGTCTATTTGAAACAAAATGCTAGTCCTACATAGCATTATATCCCAACGTAATTGATATTCCGCTATGACGTCATTAGCTTCAATTACCTGCCACCGGTTCTCTGATGAATAAAATTAACCGGTAAACGGACCAAATGTTTCAAATTTCACTAGGCGTATTGACTTGCTTAAAGATAAACAGATATTGTTGCCGATATAGGAAAATGAATTTTCAAACTGATTGGTCTTTTGATTAAATATCAACCTTAAATGTATGAATGACTTATAAAAAATATATGGCGTTGACATTTCGTTTTTTTCTGAAAAAATGAATAAATGTTGAAACTACATGCTAACTATAAACACATTATACTCATATGCACTTTGATTAGTAGTGTTGTCATTAGTGCCACTAATACACAATCACAATTGCAAGTGACAACTAAAAGTTCCGGTTGTGATTATTCAATAACCTCGATGATGATGACACGTTAAATCTTTGAAACGCGAATCAGATTAATGTGATTGTTATTGCTAGTGGGTGTATAGTTTTGTAGAGTCCCCATAACACAGCAGAAAACTGAAACACAGCTTTTAGGTATGTAGTTATTTTATTAATGTTATGAACGCAGCCCACCTACTCAAGTGTTCGGCCCTAATAGCCAACTATGAGGACGAAGAAGAAGACAACTGCAGGGAGATGTGAAATACGTATGCCTTTTTTCTTATATCTGCCCATGAATCATTAGTTTTTAGTACTCATAAGTAGTTTGAAGTATTTTATTTTGTTTCTACTTGAGGGATAATTTGTCGCTAATATTGTTTTAAAAAGGAATACATTTTTTGTCTCGTACACAATATTTCCAATCAATCGTCTCAATATATTAATTAATTCTGCTAACAAATGACGTCATTGAGCTTATGTAAATAGATCTAGGTAATTTAAAGATCTGTTAAATTACATCCACATTGATAATATCAGCACACTTTGTATTATTACAACAAACATTTTTTATTTGGTAAATAATTTTATATTTATATATAACAAATAATTAGTTGTTTAATGAGAACATTCACTTCCTCTATCTTATGTACTACTCTAATTTAAAAAAAAGATTAATTGTGCAAATACAAAGGTAACAAAGACCGTTACGCTTTTTTTTATCTGAAAACCTTTTCTGCCGATAAAGGAAAACACAAAGGTTTCTTGTAACAAGAGTAGAAAGTGTCGCTTTTCTACCTTTTTTTTTAACCTGTACTTTAATTTAATATACATGTTAAAGGATATTATCATGTTTGAAATGGAAAAAGCGAGTGACAACGAGGGGGAAAGATACCAGTAACTATAATACGTAGTAACTGTGTGAACGAGAGAGAAAAAAATAGCTAAAAATAAATACATGCTATATTTTTTTATAAAAATAAGTCAGAAATGGCACTATGAAACTTTTTCTTTTTTTAACGTATACAATATATACTATATGCTACTTTAGCGTTACGTTATTAAAACAAAATATATAAATATAGAATAAATGCGAGAGAGTGTGATATAGTTACTACATTCAAATTATTATCGGAAACTGCATGATAGGTTACCTCTGTGTTTACAACGGATATGTATATTGCTTATTATAACCTATGAAGAATATAGAAACACTAGTAATATAGTTATGACCAAGACTCAGGTATTTTATACAGGTTGTAAAAAATATACTATCTAAACCAAAGATGTGGTATTGTTAAATTAGAGATAATGTACTTGCTGGTATAACAATTAGATGGGAACATATTTTCAACGGAAACACTTCCGACTGGTTGAAAAGATTTAATTAGGTCGTTTACACATACAAAAGCTTGCTTACAATGTAGCAGTAATTACATCATAAATAGTTCAAAAGATTCAAGAACACCAAAAAAGGAAGTTTCACAAAGTATACCAACCTTGTAACTAAAATAATTAGTCCTACCTGTATACTAATGGATTATCTTTAAAAAATCTTACTTGTTAGGAAATAAGTTACCAAGAAATAATTTTAATTAGTATTTTAGATCGAAGAAGTTAGAAAGCTGTATTTCACACCTAATTGTCTCATGATATAGTGGATGGCAAGAATTATATTTAGACGTTCAAAAAAACGTGGAATTTTATAGCAAAACACAAAGTACTTTTATTATATTGAATCGCCTAAACTGAGAGGGTTCCATTGTACCTGACAAAGTATAACGATAAAATATAGCTGCAGCCCTTACGTTTATCCATTTTAAGAAAATTGTATTTATTGCTCTAGTAGATATAAAGATGCCAACGTTATAATGGGTAAATATATGACGTCATTTAGTTTAGTATTACAGTCCTCAAGCGGACCCACGAGTGTAATTAATTTTAGTTACAAATTTACCCAAGAAGAGCTACTGAAAGTGAAATGGAATTCCATAATTCTTTTAATATTGTATGCGCCTTCTAGGCGCTAGCTATATCTATTGTCATTCGTATCAAAGCCATAAGAAACAATCTGACAGATTTTTCATCTCTAGTCACCATGAAATACACTATTGGTAGTAACAAATAAAACTTGATACTTAACGGAGAGTGATAAGAACGTTCCTTCTCAAATAAAAGAAAACGATTATTTATAAACGAAAACATCTTAGTAATTTTATGAAACTGTTTTTATTTTATAAAAACTTCTACAAAATAAACAAAACACGAAACAACCATTACTTGCACAGTAAAGACCTACTAAATGCGATAATGTACAACAATGAAATCTTCTAGTAGAATACATTGATCAGATTTGAGATTTTTGAAAGCCAATAAAAAAAAAATATGCCATGCCACCTTTGGTATAAAGGGTCAAATCGTAAAATACTCAGCCGTAAATATAGACCATTAAAAAAAATGATAATACAATACACATCACAGACATGAGGAACAATAGGCCTAATTTTAAATATTTACAGAAAGCTCCATGACTTTGATCTTTACACAACCATATCGTCATGCTCTAGTAAACATTTGGGTTGACAAAGTGAAGCTATTTTTGCTAAAACTGCTTTTCGCGACTCTTGAATGTAGCTTGGAGTTACGCTAGTCTCTCGGCATAGTTACATGAACATGAACGTAATTATAAACATGAGCTGCTTAAGTTTTGCTGAAGATAATTTATTACATTGTAGGGTATTCTATAGGAATAATCATGATACATAGCAATGTATTAATGTTTACCTCGCTTGAATTATGGTTCATCCCTATACTAATACTTAAATGGTGACCCTATAAACTCTATTTTAAGCAGCACTTTTTATAGTTTTTTTTATAAAGATTTTCTTGTGAAATGAAATTGTGGATTAATCTATGAATGAAAGTAGTATCACGATTATCAATTAAGACTAAAATACAAAGCAAAAGGGTATAGTGTAGCGCTAATAAACTCTAGAAATTTTACCTCAAACTGGGCTTTTATATTGCCTAATTTACGGTTTAGGGACCATTTATTACTGCGCGATATAAGTGCGGAAATAGAGCGCAGACGAGATCCCAGCTAATGCATGTTTCTAGCTTTACACTAATCATATGTGACGGGTTTTTTCTAAGAAAGTTTAAGTAAACGCGCCACTAGTAATAATCTACACATTGTAACACATTTATCCCAAAAACAGCATTACCAAACTTGAAATATACTAACTACATACATATAATAATGTATTACATAAAAAAAATATATTCGTGATCTATTTTATGCAATAATGTCTTATTCGGCTTCTTTTATATCCATATAAATAATTTAAAGCATTGTAACAAATGTCCTTCATACGGAAATAGACATTCAGTTATCCATTCTAATAATCGTTTCGCATTGAGTTTTGAAACATCTTTAGATATACATATTTTACTGGGAATATGTTTACTTGATACTCGTTACTACATCCGTTAGGTAAGTTAAAAATATTCCGGTGATGTTTTTAGAACGAAAGAGATTTTAATATTTTGGTATTAGGCGAAACTAACTAGTATAAAAAGCAACTATACTTAGGTTTTATCTTAAAACTGTTCAACATGTTTTACCAGTTACTATATAGGTTTTCCATAGTATTAACCCCATTTAATTTCTAAAAACCTAATAAATAAGTTTCACTCACTATAAAAAACTACATTACAAGTACATAAAACCGATAGTTAAAAATTAGAAATCATACTGACATAAAATGATTTGCTACTTTAATATACATTACATAGGGATTCTTTTATTTCCCACCTAAACAAGAAACAAATTATTTTTGGGTTCACAAAATCTACGTTTTTCGTTATATTTTAGGAATGTTAGTATTATTAGATTAGCTCGTATGTTTAGCTTTTGTAAAGACATTTTGTTTAATACAGACATGTGAAATTAGGTGATAAATATCAATGAACATAAATATAACATAGAAGTATGACATATTTTGTAGCGCGAAGTCACCTTATGAAATAAAAATAAAACGAATAACAGAAATATCTGAGTCTTATTATATTTGTAGCTTGCGTATTAATAAATCTATTCATGTTAAACCAAGGAAAAAACTGTTTTTTCCTATTTCTGATAAGGATCAATTGTCTTCCAATGAGACCCTCGTCCTAAAGACCCAGTGTACTAAACACTAATTACTTTATTTATATGTTGATTTGTGTTCTAGTATAATATCAGAGTTGCATGAGTAGGACTTCGGGTGCTCTATTTATTATCCAGTAGTTGGCTTAACATTAGATCCAATACTTGGTTTAACAGCACGAAAAAAATTGTTTCGGGATACAGTCACTACTATATATTTTCACTCGAACAACTTCGTGGCGGGACTTATTCCATCATCTACAGCATAATGTTTTTGTCAGTTTTATGTTTCCCAGTATCTGGTTCTATAAACTGGATTTCTTAGAAATGCCTCAAATAATGTACCTGGAAGAACTTGGTAACTCCGAACAACATCCTGCTCTTCAATTAAATACCTTCAAACTTATCCCAATATATATCTAATAGCATGGCTCTTAAATCGTCCTTGTAGCTTCTCCGGTATCCAATGTCTGGTTCAATCCACGGGTTTTCTAAGAAACTCAACCCGAAATGTACTAGGATGAGCCTCTAACACAACCTGCTCTTCACTTGAATACCTTAAAACGTATCCTAGCTGAGATGTAAATGCATGGTTTGAAGTCGTCTGTATAAGTTCTTTGTTATTCAGTAGCTGGTTCTAACAACTAGTGTTTAAGAAACTCCACCAGAAATATACTATGATGAGCCTCTTACAAATTCTACGCTACACTTAAATACCATCAAAGTACCTTAGCAGAAATAGGTACTCAACAAAATCTGCAAATATTTTTGACTCTTAGAGCTTCTGGTTTGGTCATATGTTCGTTATTGCTAATTTATAATCAGGGCATCTACGGCATTCCATGTGAGACTGAAGACGATAGGTGTAACATATGTAATAAATCATTTTCGTTTACAGGTTTTAGACGATGCAAACACGAACTTTAAGTTTTAAAAACAAAGGAATTTGATTATTTTTATTGCCTAATTACAATATTTTGGTTGTTATGTAATACGTGTTTCTAATGTCTATTACTAAATTGCATTAGGTACATATAAATTGCGATGACATAACTATTGAGGAAAAAAACCAGAGTTATTTAGCTCAAGAACATCGATAGTGACTCTTAGCCTATAATTTTTTATAAGGCCATTTATAAAATTATTTTGCCCTACTTTATTTCTTCATCGCCATCCTTCAATTTTTATATCAAGTCAAAAATATATTCCTGAATACTGTTCCAATATTCCTGAATCTTGTTCAATATATCACAGAGCATATTACTACAAAAACTACTCCGTCTGAAATAACGATTTAGGAAGTTAAAGAGTTTAAAAATCCTTTATTGTAATTATGTTAAGACGGTAAACATGATTAAACATGTCCTCAACTATTCACTATTCAATATGTATAGATTTTGTTTTTGTTAGAAAAAAGTTTACCTAATAATTACACTTACCTAATAATTATGAATTTCGCGAATATTCTTGGCATTTTATTTAAAAGAAGTGCATTGACTTTACCAAAATAATCATCATCATTATTATGCCACTTTATGTGTGACTGAAATTTACATACATTTCTAAAATATATGGTGATATTTTCTAGAAAATATGCAATATCAAATCGGAATAATAACTATAATTCCTGAATGAAAAGATCTATTATGTGCGTTATAGAACCAATGATGTTTTAGAACTACGATTAATGAAGTTCAAAATAGCAAAATATAAAATGACAGATACTCTCTGTTATTACAATAAACTAAAATGTCAAAATATAATAAGATATTCTCCTCAGATAACAAGTCTAATGTAGCGATGATAATTTACTATTTCCAATAATTAAAGGGACTATGAAGATAGGACAATTCAACAACAAACTTAGAGATTCTCTGGTTTTGGAAATAAAAGGAAACATAGCTCACCTGCTTCATTGACTAATAAGGATTTATCTGGAAAGTTTACCCCCTAAGGGATGGTCCATAAGCCTAAACTTGAAATCCTTCCGTGATACTGACAGAGCACGCAATAAAAATGTAATTGATTTGATGTTCTTATTGTTTTTTTTTGCTCTGTATTATTAATTGGAAAATTGATGAAAATATTCTAATGTTTCTATCACAACCATAATTCCATGAGCTGTTTCACCTAAAATATCTACCTATATAATGGTAAGATAATATAATTTCATAATTTGTATGCAAAGTAAAAGTAAGTTTTGGAAATATATATATATATATATATATATATATATATATATATATATATATATATATATATATTTAAAGGAAACGATGGATATGCAAAAGCATACTGTGCCTTTATAGATAGTGTTAAGGTCGTAGTGACATATCCCATTGGAACGAGTTCTAAAGTTTTAAGGACATGTGAACACGTCTATGATTATTTTTGTATAATTGTTTCCCAACATGTTATTGGGTTAGTGTGTGATGTATGAAATGAAAGAAATTCAAGAATACGGTTCAGACTAGATAACATTGTCAATACTCTAGAATGTAAATCCTGTGACAGGCGAAGGAGTCCCTTAATGACCTATCCAATCTCCAGTTTCATGGATAACTTAGAACTAGTTTTAGCTGAACCAAAGCCCTTGTCCTAGTTATATTAGTTCAATTTAATAATTCGATCTTATACTATAATGCTCTAGGGAAGATAAATTTCTGTTACATTTATTGGGTTAAATTATTACAATGTTTAATGTGCTGTGTAGATAAGACGATATTCATATATAAATCAAGCCGTCATGTCATCGGCAAGTTATTAGTTTCGAGCTGTAGTGATATTTAGTTTTAGAGTAGTTTTAGATATTTGCAGGGTGGTTAATCTCCAAAGAGGATCCAACTATCCCAGAATTTCCCTCTACTAAGCCAACTGGTAGTTTTGCAGATCTAACGACTACATAATCTACCCTTGAAAATTCCTGTTAATAAGGATAAAAAATATTGGTCATCGAATACTATTTTAAATGTACTTAGCTCACATAAATTATTTTTTATTGCTAACAGTTTCTCCATTATGTAGTGGTTAGTGAGATTTATTTTACATTACTTAATATATTTTACTTAATATTATTTTACTTATTACTTATTATTTTAAAACCATATTATATTTTTCGTTAATACTTATGTTTAATCATCATATTCGTGATACATTATTCTGTAGTATTGGTAGTAAATAGTAATATTAATCTAGAAATATGCATAATTTACCTTATACCATGTAGGAATATATTGTCCCGGAATTTACTGAACCCAAATTCAACATGTAAAATTGATTATACGACAAAGAGTGAACGAAAGCTATCCATAAGTTTACAGTTGGTAGACGCATTATTATGACGCTATGGTTTACTGAGACACCACAAGAGCAGACATTCATTGATCCCTTTTATTTTACTTATTAAATTCGTCCTCATCCTGTATAAATCCTTTGCAGGACTTACCCCTTAGATTGAGGGTAGAATCAATACACTGTGTTCTACTCTAAATTATGTGCGTTGACAGAAGCAACCCTCAAAGTGAAAACGAAATCCGATGGATCGTGTCCATAAGGTTCGTCAAATTCCACCACTAAAGGGAGAATGACTGAAAAAAAAAACACCGACTTCACGCT